>JACEOJ010000108.1:1148149-1262234 GCA_013761285.1 Campoletis sonorensis
TTTTTTTTTTTTTTTTTTTTTTTTTTTTTTTTTTTTTTTTTTTTTTTCATTATTCAGGCGACGAAGCTCAGAAACAGGGTGGTGAGGGCGGGGGGGAGGAGGGTATTGAAAGCGTAGCTGGGTGCAGCGTTTTGAGACTCGACGATATAGCAACGAACGTTGAACGTTGGGGATTCTCACTTTTTTATAAATTATTCATTGTATAGGAAGACTCGGTGGGGTGGCCGCGCGTCGTTGCCGCTACTGAAAGCCTCCTCTCTAGCGCGAGAATACAAGAGTCCTTTTTTACCTCTCTCTCTCTCTCTCTCTCTCTCTCTTTCTTTTTCTCCCTCTCTCTCTCTCTCCTCCACTCGTTCTTTCACTGCTCGGAGTATGGTCTCTTTTCAATGTGTGCTATATGGATTTCATAATCCCCGATGAAAACGAAGCAAGCGAGCGAGAGCGGCGACAGCCTTTTCATCGGTCGCTTACCACAAATGTGTTTATCCAACACGAGGCAGAGGCGCAAGTTGGCCGGTACGTAACGGGACCTTGTACAGGTACATGTCTATATGACTTGACAAACCACCACCCACACTGCGAACACCCTTTCTCTGGCTTTCTTTTTGTTTTTTTTATTACTTTTTCCATGTATATGTAGAGTAAGATAAATCTTTGTCAATGAAGCAAGACGAAGTGCACTGCTGGTTTGTCCTTCCTCATCGACTCTCTTTACTCTCATTCTCTCATTTTGCCTCGTTCGTGCTTTTGAAAAAGAAAACAAAAACGTCAGACAACGCGCGATACACCGCCATATATTTAACGTCTTTCCTTTCACCCCTATTCTCATCAACGAATTCGCTGAATCGTGTAACCTCCTTGTATATTATTCAAAATAAGATTTCACGTTTCCTGCTCCCTTTTCACCTTATCAACTCGCCATTTAAACCGTTTCCATTATTCCCTACGAACTCCAATTTTTGCTTACTCTATTTTTCTTTTTGTTGTACCCATTAGTGCGATAGAATATGATGATACCTGCTCCGATGGGAATTATCAATGTGCGGCCATAAGTATATATTTATAACCAACTTTCTTTCATAACCTTTTCAACTTTACCTTCTTTCAATTTCGATTTTCAATTGCCTCCTTCCACTCTCATTTTTTTTTCCATACAAATTCATTCGTCGAGTATTGTCAGGCTCTGGAGCAAATTTATGCATCGAGCTGTAAAAACATCGTATTGTCGCAAATTTCAACCTTCACCTGCACTAATGGAAAGTCTTTAAATTTCTTTTTCGCTCGATGACAAACAACTGAATGGGCCGTATTTTCGCGATACTATTTTTCAACAATGATTTCAACTGCCTAGACTATTTTAATGATGATGATTTTTAAACAATCATTCAGTTATCATTTTATTTCTACGTCGTGACGATTAATCATGTTTAAAGTTTTTTTTTCCACCCTAATAACAAAAATTCACTATCACCCTCGTTTTTTTTTATTAGAATTCATTTCCCTTTAGTGAATTCGACTTTTTTATGTGTTTTTACCACTTATTGATCATTATGTGGTAATGGTTGTGGTAAATAACTGTCGAAGGATAAGCGAGAAAAAATTGTAACGTTGGTAATGGTGAAAACGTAACATATAGCCCAGCAGTGAGAAGAGGGAGAGAAAGAGAGAGAGAGAGAGAGAGAGAGGAGAGAGGGTGAGCTGCAGAGATAGCTATAAATCTTCACTTCGCTCTGTTCTGAGCTAGGTCGCTATCGTGGCCGCAATAATGATAATACCTTTGAAACGTACGCCCATTTTGTCCCCTTATTCTTGGTACGTTTGCCTCTTATTTCGAGGAACGATTCTCTTCTCTTGACTTGGTATCTTTCCTTCGTTGTCATATCCACAGCAGCATCGTTCATCTTTAGGCTCTTTATTTCTGATCCAGCAGGGAGGAGTCCCGGGGAAGTTGTGTAAAAATTTAATTGCGATGATTTTGCATCGTCGTTATTTCTGCCCACAAACCGTAGTTGGTTGAAGCGCGGAATATCGCACAAGCACAGAATCCGTCAGGTCGATGACAAAATCTTTTCTTCTTACACGTACGCGATGCGTGTGTGTGTGTGTGTGTGCGTTTTTTTTTATTCTTATTTTTGTCTCCCCATTTTTTTTCATCTTTATTTCCATCTTCTTTCTGCCCGCTCGCACGGATCCTCGGATGATATGCGGTCTGGCAGAATTCTTTCAACCTCCGAGCTTTGGATATCGCTCCTGCTTCGAGGTTGGCTGGCGGGTTAAAGGCTAGGGACGGAAAAGTAAGAGGAACGGGGGAGCATCTCTCTTTCTTTCTCTTTCCCCGTCGTGGCAATACGGTGGCTCAAGTTTCCCAAGCTCCTCGCATCACAGGGAGCCGACATCGCCTCCTCGCTAAAGGCTTTGCACCACCAGTCCCTCTCGCACGACGTGTGTATACGATGAAAGAATTAATAGACGTGCGGAAACGGGAAAGCGTCAGCGAATTCCACTTTCAAACTCCCCCTCCCGTCCTTCCTTCGCGTCAAGCGATCAAGCGACAATCTCCTCCTGGTCTATACCCCAAGGCCTTCCCTTCTCCTTATCCTTCTTCTTCTTCTTCTTCTTCTTCTTCTTCTTCTTCATCTTCCTCCTCCTCCTCCTCCTCTCCGTTGCATGATGTCTCATCTTTTCTCGCCCTATCGACAAATTCTATCGACGACAGCTTCCTCGAGCTTTGTTTCTTTTACTCTTCATCCCATTCGACTTCACTCTTTATCTCTCTTTTTTATTCTTCAACTTTTTCTTATTATTATGTGTATCCTCGCAAAATTCATTGTACCCACGACGACGGTATTCATTTCACGGATGATAAAAATATGCTGTTCAGTCGTTTTTTTTTCTCCTTCTTTTTCATCCTCGGTGTATTGTCCAGACATTGCACACGACGAAAAAATTGATGTCATTAACGTGTTGCAAAGGATTTTTCTCTCGTTTTTTTGTTCTCCATCTTTTTTAGTTTCAAATATATTGGATTTTTTTTGTTTCGCAGCTTTTGTCCGCAGGTATTTAACGAAAACCTCAAAATCCTTCCTCTTCCCAAGAACTGTGTGTATGTACGAAAAAAATTGGGCAATACGAAGAAAAAAATTAATTCCGTCGCATTCCATGACTTTGAGAAATTTAATATCACGCAAAATTCTTCCTTCACCGTATTGGACGATAATTTTCTTTCTTCTTCATTGATTAAAAACGCAATTCACTCAGTATTGACAAAAAAATAATGTCGTTGCGGAATAATGGAAAGTTTTACGACATTAAATGACGCGCACGTAGTTTTCGGATGATCAAAGTTAACTGCATGGAATGTATTTGTTTAACGTAGTGATTATTGAACAATAAAAAGGCATTTAACGAGATTGTTCCGAGGTATTATTATTATTATTATTATTGTACGATGGAACGGTTATTCAAATCGGTGAAAATTAACCAAGACAAAAAGCCGAACACAGTTTTGCAAGTTTTGGAGACCGTTGAGAAAAGTCGATTCACGGTAAACTTTTAATTGTATTTCGCGCCTCTTCCTTCAGATCACTGGTAGTACCCCTTTCTACTACAGATGGCACCACAGGTTTAAAGTAAGCAAAAAAGGAAAGATCCCCACTCTTGGGTCTCCATCCGGTTCGCCTCTGATACTTACGTCATTCCTTTTCTTGTGCAGAACGCACTAACAGGTGAAAATAATTGTCTGTGACTAAAAAAGTCAAAAAACATGGGAAACAAGAGAAATCGCGAAGAACAGCCAACGGAGGAACGACTACGGCGGTTGGAGAAAAAGTTCAAGAAATACAAGCGAAAACATCGTCGCAATCAACGTAAGTAAAGATCGTACCGCTCTCTTTCCACGTATACAACGCAAATACGAGGATAATGGCGGACTTGACAAGAGTCAGAAAGTCGATCACAAAGAAACATGAGATTCTTGATCAGACCTGAGTCGTCCCCCTCGTAAATGGGAAAAAATTGGGTTTGCCAAGAGGTTATATGGGCCCGCGAGGTTATGTATTCCCGTCGCTGATGAGACACGAGTCTTGTAGAGCGAACGATCGGGAAAAAGCATTGTGTTGAGCTATGTAGAGATACAAAAATCTCGCAATAAAAACAAGATGCCTTGAGACAGGAGTCCAAGAAGGTACTTTGATCAAGTACAAATCTGTCCAGGATATGAATCCACGGAGTCAGAATGTCATTCGATGTATTGGCACAGGGGTTAACGGCCAAAATGTGGCCTTCCCTTTGTATTGTTACAGGCCGTTCGAGTTCTAGGAGCTCATCGGAGTCATCGTATTATTCGGACAGCGAATATGATGATCGACATCGTAATCGATATCGTGAACGAAGTTTTTCAATCGAACGAAGCCATTCAAGAAGCCGTGACAGATCACGATCAGTCAGTGCCATAGCAGTAAGAACTGTCGAAAGTCGAAACAACAGTCCTAGACCGGAACAAGCGGTGGTAGAGGATAACACGGAACCTGCAATATCGACTGTCGAGCAAAATACAGTACCGACTACAACGCCACCGGCCTTAATGACAACACAACCGGTCGGTTCAACAGAAACAAACGATAACCAAGAAAAGCAAACGGTCGAACTGACTCAAGCCGTACTCGAGGCTATTGGAAAACGTCTAAACCCTGAAAAACCACAGGGACCTCCTATTCAAGAGGATATAGCGCTACGTGTGACCGAAATAATAGAAAATGGATTACCAAGCGAGGAACAAAAAGATCTCCTGAATAAATATGCGACTCCCATAAATTGTCCAAAGATAAACGCTCCGGCTCTTAATTTGGCAATGAAGGTATGTCTGCCCGAAGGAGCCGTAAACAGAGACGTTCGAATGGTCGAAAAGCAATCCAAGTTGACAGTCGCCTTGTCGGGCCTAACACAAGCCTTATCGTGGATGGTAAAATGCGCTAACACCGACCTAGCGCTTATAAGTACAGTCAGCGATGCCATACGACTGATTACAGAGGTACATCGAGACGAATCTCTCACGCGGAGAGCACTCGTTTTAGCTAACCTCAATCCAGATCTAAAAGAAGCGCTAAACGTAACAAAATTTGGAACTCAGCTCTTCGAAACGGACATCGAAGAACAAATAAAGATTACTAAGACGCTAGAACGAACGAGTAAAGAATTAAAAACAAAAGAAAAATCATCCACCAAGTCGTCAAAAAACGGGATGGGCCCGTCTCGAACGAGAGCATGGAAACCCCAGTCCAGAGGGGGCGGGCAGCAGAAGAAAAAATCCTGGAACAGACGACCGTACAGCAGTTACCAAGGACCCAGGAAGGACTCGAACACGAGTTCGAAGTACCAACCCCAGAGCTTCTCGAAGCGTCGTTAAGCAGTGTAAGTATGCCAGGAGGTCGATTAAAATGTTTTAAAAAATCGTGGGCTTCGATCTCTAACGATGCTACGATTCTGAACTGGGTTAACGGGTACGAAATTCCTTTTAAAATATTGCCGTATCAACCCCAGGCCCCCATAGAAACACAGTGGTCTAAAAGTGAGTTGCGCGACATTCCTGAATTGATCGCAGGGTTAAAAATGAAGGGAGTCGTTTCGGAATGTAATGCCGATTCAGATCAATTTATTTCAAACATTTTTTTGGTACCCAAACCAGACGGTACAAAGAGACTAATTTTAAATTTGAAAAAATTAAATGAGTTTATCGACACAGTACATTTTAAACTGGAGGATCTCAGAACAGCCAGAGATCTTATGTACAAAGACTGTTTGATGGCATCAATCGATCTGAAAGACGCATATTATTTAATATCCATTCACCCAGATTATCGAAAATTCCTGAGATTCATCTTCATGGGACAACTCTATGAGTTTATGAGCATGCCATTTGGATTAAACACGGCCCCATATGTTTTCACAAAAATAATGCGTGTTGTGATAACACATCTCCGACAAAAAGGTTACCAATCCGTTGTTTATCTAGACGATATCCTCCTCTTTGGTCACTCCCATGCCAACTGTCTCGAAAACGTAAACGCCAGCCTCCTCGTACTGAAAAAATTAGGTTTCATTATCAATACAGAAAAGAGCCGTCTCATTCCCTCAAAAATCTGCAAATTCCTCGGGTTTATACTCAATTCGCACACGATGAAGTTAACACTTCCTCAGGACAAACGAATAGAAATTTTAAAGAAAATTGAGAAATTCCAGCGCACATGGGAATGTACAATCCGAGAATTCGCATCCTTCATTGGATCACTTGGCGCCTGTTGCCACGCTGTCAAGTACGGCTGGGTATACCTAAAAGATTTTGAACGGGAAAAATTTCTAGCGTTAGAGAAAGCAGATGGTGATTACGAAAATAAAATGAGGTTACCCAAGAGACTCCAAGAGGACTTTAATTGGTGGGCAGATAACATTAAAATCGCCGACAATTCCATTAATAATTTCCACTATAGCATGGAAATTTTCTCCGACGCATGCCTTTCGGGCTGGGGCGCTTGTTCGGAGAAAAGGAGAATTAATGGTTTTTGGACCAAAGAAGAACGGAAACTCCACATTAATGTCCTGGAGTTAACTGCAGCTTTTTTCGCACTAAAGTGTCTAGCGAAATCTCAACGAGACTGCAATATTTTGCTCCGAATAGACAACACAACAGCAATCTCGTATATCAATCGAATGGGAGGCATACAGATTGAGAACTTAAGCAAGATTGCCAAGGAAATATGGCAATGGTGCGAACGAAGAAACATATGGATTTTCGCTTCATACATTCAGACGTCGAAGAATACCACTGCTGACGAAGAATCTCGACGGCTGGAGCCTGAGACTGAATTTTCACTCGCAAATGGAGTATATAATAAAATTTGCCAAGCCTTTGGGAATCCAAAAATTGATTTGTTTGCCAGTAGATCCAACACAAAATGTAAAAAGTATTTTGCATGGAAGAGTGACCCAGGCGCTGTAGCTATCGACGCTTTCACAAAAGATTGGTCGTCTCAATTCTTCTACGCCTTCCCTCCCTTTTCGATAATTTTAAAAATGTTGAAGAAAATTAAAATAGATTGTGCGAGAGGCATAGTTATAGTTCCACAATGGACATCGCAGGCCTGGTACCCCATGTTTATGAGCATGTTAGAGTCGAAGCCACTCGTTTTTAAACCAAAAATCAATTTAATTCATTCTATCGACAGGGATCCGCATCCACTTTGGCGCCAGCTTTCCCTGGTTGCAGGAGTTGTGTCAGGCAGGCATACGAACTGAAAGGTCTATCCACAGAAGCCATCGATATAATACTATCATCATTAACTGACTCATCAATACGTCAGTACGAGACACCTTTAAAAAAGTGGTGGCAATTCGCATACGAAAATGGTTTTAATGTATACGAGTACAACGTTGGTGGCGTTATAAAATTCCTCACGGAACAATTCCAAAGGGGAATAGGTTATGGATCGATTAATAGCTACCGGTCGGCATTATCGTTGTTGTTGGGACCCGAAGTCGGGGAAAACCCAATTGTTAAGCGTTTTTGTAAAGGAGCCGCAAATCAACGCCCACCTAAGCCACGATATAATGACATGTGGGACCCAAAAGTGGTCTTGGATTTTCTAATTCAATGGCCACATAATGAAGAACTCTCTCTTAAACAGCTGTCCATGAAAACGGCCGTGTTGCTCGCTTTAACAACCGGACACAGAATGCAGACTCTTGCTGCGATAAATATCCATGACATTATTAAACGTGATGAGAAGATAGAGATTAAAATACCAGCAAGGATTAAGACGTCTCATAGACAAAGAAAACAACCGACGTTAATCCTCCCGATATACAAAGAAAACTCAAAAATTTGCGTGGCCACGACGCTCCAAAACTATCTGGAAAGAACAGCGAATATCCGAAAAAATACAGAGAAATTACTTCTCTCTTATCGCAAACCCCATAAAGAAGTGTCAACGCAGTCAATCAGTAGATGGATGAAAGATTTACTAGACTTATGCGGAATTGATACAAACATTTTCACAGCATATAGCACGCGACATGCGTCTACATCATCAGTAAAACGAAGTGGCATCAGTATAGACGTAATAAAAAAGACAGCAGGCTGGACCGAAGCGTCCATGACGTTTGCACGATTCTACGATCTAGAAATCATAAAAGATAATACCATATTCGCCACAACTGTGTTGGAAAAAGCCTTAAAATAAACATGAAAGTAAAATAAAGCATAAATAATTATTTAACGATTAATCACAGACAATTGATAATAACACGTGCCATACTTTAAACATCTACCAGTGATCTGAAGGAAGAGGCGCGAAATACAATTAGAAGATTAAACGAACTTACCTTAAGTGAAGTTCAATCTTAATTGTATGGAGCGCCTCTTCCGAAGATCAGTCCCACCCAAGTAACCCATACTTCAACAAGTTGAACCCTAATTACGGCACGTTACTTTAAAGAAATGACATAAGTATCAGAGGCGAACCGGATGGAGACCCAAGAGTGGGGATCTTTCCTGTTTTTGCTTACTTTAAACCTGTGGTGCCATCTGTAGTAGAAAGGGGTACTACCAGTGATCTTCGGAAGAGGCGCTCCATACAATTAAGATTGAACTTCACTTAAGGTAAGTTCGTTTAATCTTCTAATTAATACGGAAAACAAGGTTAACAATGGGCGAAGGAAGTGTAAAGAATTTGGGGACAAAGGGGACTCGATGGTAGAGAAGAAGTAGAGAAAGAGGAATTAGTAGAGGCGAGAATTGTCAACGGTCCTTGTTATTACGAGTGTCGGACCGGGAGACGAGGGAGCAGTACTATTCGTAGCTTTAACGTACAGTGTGGAGTACCGCACTGCCTTCGTGACAGACGGAAACCTTAAGGAGAGGGATGAACCGTGAGAGGGGAAGATAACAATAGTTAATAAAGTATCAGATCTTCAAAATGTCGTGAATAACGAAAATTATATCCGTCAACATTGTTTTTTTTTTTTTTTTTTTTTACGTACATACAAAGTACACTTCTCTCGTGTCATTCTTCCGACGAATCTCTTTCTCGAGTGGCTTATTTTCATTACAAAGGACAAAAGTTTTTCTTTTCAACGATATAACTCGAGTAAGAATGTTATTGAAAATGCAGGACAAATGTAATATAAATAAAGTGAACGTTTCTACAAGAAGTATAGACGAGACTGAAAACCAATTGAATGAAAAACACAATGATAAGTTAATGTATTCTGGGATTCCGTTCGTTCAAATAACAAGTTTGAAATCTTGAAAAAACATTTCCGAGCATTGTGCTTTATTCGCCCGCAAATGAAAAAGTAGTAGTTTCACTTAAAACCAACACACCACGTCCTTAATTATTTATAACAATGCAAAGAAAAATAATGCGACAATAAAATTAAGTACGGGCAGATTGTCTTTGATGCTTTCGTTATAATTGGAATAAGGTAAAAGTTCTTTAAACTCGAATCACGTACTGTCAAATATATATTTAAAAAATCGAATTTTCCCGGTAAAAAAAGCAATTGAATTTTGGAAGAATCCTTTCGTAGATATACAGAGTATCTATGTTGAAAGTACATCTGATACGAGTCTGTCTCTGTTTTTTTTTTTTGTGTTGGGGTCTCACACTCAAAAGATTTCGACGCAAACTCCTGGGAACGTAGTAGTAGCTGGTCTGGTCTCTGACAATTGGATTGCCCGCTCGCGCTACTCTCGGCGAGTTACAGATTTTTCTTTTCCTTTTCCTGAATTTATATCGTACCTTTGAAGTCCTGCACGGCATGGTTTCCCTCTCTCAGTGCAAAACTCGCTTCTAACGAAAGCTCCTTATATACCACTTCGAGACCTATTGCCAAAGCTTGGTTTTCTGGCTACGAATAACCTCGTCCAATCTCTCTCACTCTCTCCCTCTCCTCCTCCTCCTCCTCCTCCTCCTTTTCCTCCTTGCCTTTCTATTTTATGGGCCTCTTTCCACGTCGCGAATATAACTGCTATATTTTTTTACTTCGCATTCCCCGCGGTAAACAAATAATATTTGCCTGGGCCAATTAAAGTGTTTGAGACATCGCACAAACCTCCATAACCAAAGCAGCCCTTTTCTCTCCCCGCACTTATTCCTTTTTGCTCTGTTCCCCGCAGTTCGTTAAAATTCGTGCATGAATTACCATCGACCACACGTACCGCTGTATCGCCAGAATAGTGCGATTGACTAATGAGTATGAACAAAGAAAACTTGTAGAGTCCAAAATATACGTATATCGCGCGCGGTGCAAAGACGTCAATAATTTCACATCACATTGTCGAGTATCGTCAAGTTTCATCCTTTCGGTATAGCACCTGCTGTGCTAATATCGCTCAAGGTACACCTCTACGTAAACGCGCCCTTATATTCGCCTATTATTAGAAGCTAACACTGGCAAAAGCCCAGAGGACGATTTTTAACTATGTTTTCGTGATGAAAGACATTAGGGTGGCGGTGAAAAGTCGAGTGGGTGTTCACAGGGGATGGGGGTTAGAATACTGTGTATACACGCGGTCGAACCGTAGCGAAAGAAAGGAGGGAGTTTATGCCCTCTTCGTGTTCCAACTTTCGCAGCGCGCGCGCGGGTATATACGTGAGGACCACGTGAGGTTAAGCTACGGATATTTACCAAGCTCTATAGCATCGAGCAACGAGAATAATGTTATAAATAAAAAAGATGTTTGTTTGGGTTCTTGAAATTCTTAACTGCTCTTTTAACGATGTTACACAATGAAATGCTGAAAAAATCATCGAGTTAAAGAGTGTAGTAATAAACCACAATAATTAAACTAGTTGAAAACATTCCGATGGATCACAGTAATTGCTACGATGAATTCCACCCTTTAATTAACTGAGTAATTCTTTCTTTGTAGCCGCTATTCGTTAGTTCACTCATTAAGCATAGCATCGAGAGGTTTGTATGATGAGGAACGGAATGCAAAGTCGTTGTAGTCCGGGATAGACGTAAACTCCGCGGGTAATCATGTAATTGGTTAAATGTTTGCGAAGAGTGTGAGAATCCAAGTAAACGCGATTATTAGAAATTGGCTTTTATATGGCGGGCCTCGAATGGATCCGATGCACGAATCTTGTTTTCTATTCCGATGGAGCGATTGAGAGAGGGGCGGCGAGCTGCTGGTAGCAAAAGTAAAGGAAGCAGGAAGTTTCAGTCCAACAATTACTGGCGAATTCCTCGCCGCATCCAACCATACGCCTGTTCGTAACTCACGCGTGTATAAATGCAAAAAGCTTGAATTCCGCAAGCTCGGAGAATGACGAGAAGAAGAAAAGGGTGAAACAGCACAAGAAGAAGAAGAAGAAGAAGAAGGGCTGCTGGTTCGTGAGGAAAATCGGCGGAGCTGGTTTTACTCGGAGGGTGCGCGTTCCCTGCTTCATTTCTATTTCTCTTCTTTGCTCCTGCGGGTAAACCAAACGAGAGAGAGTTGAACCACACAGCCCGAACATACTATGCACACAATATATAGCCCGCACTAGGAAACCCAAACCTCGTACTATACACTTCTCGTTCCCTCGTACACGTTATATATCTACAACCTTCTTGTATTTCCACCGGTGTAATTTTCCGCCGGCTTGTCCCGGCGAATGTTTATTCATAAGTCGGACGAATGCACCTCGCCAGAGCCGATTGTCCAACGAGCGACTACCGCGCCAACTGACCTCTGCCATCCTCCCTTTACCTCGCCGCCAACAACCCCAACAGCTCTCTCGCTCATAGATACGAACACCGCCGCCGCCACTCGACTTTCCCTCGCGTGTCGCTGATCGTCCGTTAACTCTCTATATAACGTATCTATGCAATATTGTCGTATGAAAAGGAAATAAAAAATAAAGTAAATGTCTCTCGTGTTACGTATTCTCTTTGCTTGTCAAAAAAGACGCTGCTCCGACGTTTATGATTTTGAACTTTGCACCGTTGGCACGTAGAGAATACGGTTTTTCTTTTATTATTATTTTTTATTTTTATTTATTTGATTGAATTGGTTTATTATAAAGCTGTTCCATATGGTGGACTAGGAAAATTGTTCAATATTTTTATTTAAAAGTTACGCGCAAAATAGTAGAAAGAATTTTCATTGCATTTTTCGACGACTCGCGAGTTTCATTCTGTTTTTACGTGGTAGATGTTCATTTAAAGGGAGAAAAAAAATACCAGAGGTGAATCATAGCGCGATTAAATCAGGGAACAGAGCTTAGTAAAATATGAAAAAAGCTCTTCAGGTCTTGCCTCTGTACACCGACTATCATAATCGTCTATTTTTTTTCCTATCCTTCACTCGATGAAGATTATCAGACTCTGATTTGAGATTTCGGCAGCATTTTTTCTACGAGGCTAGAGCAGCAAAGAGGGTGAGCGAGACCGAGAGAGAGAGAGAGAGAGGGAGAACAGAAAAGAAAATTATTGTCTGTTATCGTACGTTGTTATCTTTTGTTCAAGTCGAGAATATGAGAGAGAGAAGGATAGGAAAAAGTCCGGCCACGTGAAGCTAAAATAGAGAGAAATATGCGAGAATTTATCATCGGCGGACAGCCTGCTGCTCGCTCATGCCCATTCGCTGCGTTATTAAATTAAGTTACCTGCACCTTGGAATTTTTCCTCATTACACACAGTGAGGGGAACAAACCAATGTGAACTTTCCAGTATTTTCGTTCTCTCTGGCGTATACTTCTACCGTGTAGTACTTCCTATCGTTCTTTCTTTGTCGTTTTTTTTTCTTTTTTTCGCTTTTTTATTTTGTTTTACGAAACCCAAGTGCGTTTTGGCTGTGTAGGAATTACGAAATAATACTAGAACGATAGCCGTATATAGAAAGAGATGCAAAGAAAAAGAGAAACGAAGAGGGCAAAGGGGTAAAGCGAGAGGAAGACAGTATAGCGTTACAGCCGTTCTGGTAATTGCAACGGGGGATGCAATACAACCGTGTAAAACGAAACAGGTTTTAGAGGACCGTTACCAACCACCTCTGCTGCTCTTTTCTCTGCCCTTGCATATCTCCTCCTCTTCCTCTTCCTCTATTTTCCCTGCTATATGATTCTTCTCTCATAAATTTACCAATCGCAGTTTCAGTTCACCCGAAACTCTTTTCCCTTCCTCTTTTTTCCCCTTTCTCACTCAATCTTTATGCAAACTTAGTGTGTGCTGATTGTACTTACGAGCCTCTAAATCCTTAAATGATTCCTCTCGAGATAAACCGTCTCAATTAATGAAATGCGAGACTAGCGAATGAAACTCTTCGAAAATGTGAAAATATTATGCATTTAAAAAAAAATACGATTGAAATTTATTTGTTGTCGCAGTTGCTTATTAAAATGAGGGTAAAGCAGATTGCGAATAATGTTTAAAAATACACAAATTTATTTGTACTTTTAACCCTGGACCCCTGCAATCTAATTTTTTGAACGTAAACCCCATAACGAGGACGAAAACGACCCTAATCTTCTCTTTACCATAAAATATGCCACGTATGCCATAGTAATGTTTTGTTTGACACCATATTCTAATGGTATATGATAAAGTTGTATTTGCATGGTGAACGTTTAATGGTAAAAACGTTCGAAAGTTCTGAGAAAATGAAAAAAAGGAGGAATGAAAAAGAAGTTTACGGAAAAAAAAATGAGGTCGTTTTCGATCCCGTTATAGGGGTCGTCGGGCTTAACTCCACGAGCCATCAATTTTTTCTTACATTCAATTGACTTGGAATTTCGTACTCGGAATGTGAAAACGCAAAATTCATTGTTTCTTGATGTTTTTCAAACGAAAACCACTGTACGCAATATTTTGCAAAATTCTTTCGAGAGAATTGAAAGTATTTTTCGGAAAGAGTACAAAATTCAACAATTTCTTTGCATGTCGTATTTGTCCAATGAAATAATAATGACAGTTCATATTTTTTGAATAATTATACAAAGAACCAAAAAACCCGGTATTCCTCGTGAAAATTTTCTTTCAATAAATTAATTTTTTTTTAAGACTGCAAAAAACAAGAAATTGATGCAAAAGTCCAACCACGATTCGAAGAGTTTCAATCACTTGTACATTTGCTAATGGTCATTGATAAAATTTCGATGTTATGATTTTGGAACGAATGTCACAAAGATCCTATTGTACATGGTAAACAAAACGATGTTATTTTTGGTCCCTCAAACCGGTGGCGTACGAAAGACAGGAGAAAAGCCAGGACAAATATATGATGACGGTAAAATAGCGATAATAAATATTGACAGATATCATGGATCGCGAAACATCCAACGGGAGAATAATAAATGAATGAATGTTCGAATAATACTACTTTTCAAGTTGTTGCTCCTGTTTTGTTTTAGTTATACAGTCCGATGAGCCGTTTTGTGTGTGTGTGATTTGAAACACGAGATGATACGAAAGAGTCAGAGTTATTTCGTTCACGTCATACAATGTGAACACGTGTTATTTTGACGTTTTAATATATACTTTGGTGTTTGTTGACAGCTTCGTTATGCACATAATTCCTCGCGTAGCATTAACAACCGAGTGTGTACCGTGTGTCTGATTCGTCCTGCCGTATCTCCTAACTTGAGTAGACGCAGTAGTTATTGCCATATGTCGAGGGTAGCAGTGGGGGTCGTCGAGTCTCGGGTGAAATTGACAGGAGTGCAAAAAATATGAAAAAACGTTCTAAAATTGAAGAAAAAGATAAAAACAAATGAGTTTTGTGTTGCGAGGACTTACCATTTAGGAAGAAAAGCTTTGGAGTTGGGTATCAGTAGTGTTGTTGTCTCTTCATCGTTGTTTTTCCGATTGTACGGTTTTTCACTTGAAATATATTGAGTTTAAAAGACTGTCAATTCCGTCGCGCCACGAATAGCTGTGTCTCGCGAGATATCGAATATGAAAAAAAAGAAATGATGAAAAAGCGTAAAAAAATTTGAAAAAAATAAAGCAACAAAGCTTCAGTGGGTCTCGCGTGTTCACCACGTTGTGGAGACTCTCGACCCTAGAAGAGAGTCGTACGCGGACAAACATCGGACCAGTAACTGCGATACGTCGAGCAATGAGAAGCTTTGCCCCCAAACCGCCTGTCGTGCTGGTTCTCCCTCCGGTTTGTGTACGCATGCGTCGAGTACATTTCAGCGCCGAAACGAAAACCCCTTTTGCATCCCCTTTCGTTTGTTGAGCCAAGGCTTTCCCTGGTTCTCTTCTATTCCATATCCTATAAACCACCGCAGCTTCTCTTTATCATTCTACAGTTTTACTTAATATTCTATACATATATTAAATGCTTTTGCAACTTATAGCTCGAAGGGATTCATTCCGGCATATTAGTAAAAGCTCCATCTTAGTTTACGTCGCTTGTAGCTAGATCACGGCGTATACATCCTCCGTTAGTCAAAGAAGCGACAAGAATGGTGGAAAACAATGTATTAAGCGACATTTACAAAGGGTTGGGTGGAACGGAGCGGGGATGGTGTAGGGAGGGTGTAAAGCTATAAGGTGGGTGATGAGAGTCGAAGATGTAATAAATATAATAGCGGTGCGGTGATAGGAATTCGAAGGGGTTCCCCGTTGAGGGAAGCAAAAGGACTCGGAGGCGCAAGCGCCAACCGGCTGAAAACGTGGGGGTGCACGGGGGTGAGTCAGTCAGGCCGCAGCGCGCGCTCAGAAAAGTACCCTTACGCGGCTGCAGGATACCGCCGGCACGGGACGGCGGCACACAGTACCGGCACGGTGGTGAAACGCGGGGTGGTGCGGCGCGGTCAGGCTATTTTCACCCTTCTCTCTCTCTCTCTCTCTCTCTCTCGCTCTCTCGTTCCCGTACTCGCACGTTGCCCATCTTCATATATATATGTATATATAGCCAAAAATATACATATATACATATTGGTTCACGCACATAAACATATATTCGAATGAGTACACATTGACGTGTGTACATGTGTACATACGTAAAAACATACTCCTCCTCTGATCCTTCCTCTCACTAAGTGAGACGCAGAAAGCACGCTTTCTTCCTCCTTCGTACACGACCTCTCGACCGTACGAATTCAATACACAGTCTCTTATCACAAGCTGCGACCGTGCTCCGGGACTCGGTGATAAAGTGTTTTGACATTTTGAACGTAAAAGTTGAAAGAAAAAAGGAATCTTGACTCTTCCTACCGTTGTACAAATTATAATCGGAAGCTTAGTTCTGAAAGTTTGAGTGTTTAAAAGGGATTCGTGGCAAACGCGTCGAGGCAATTGACGCTGGGCAAAGGCGAGAGATAGTTCGTTGAGGAATCTTCCAAAAGTCTCCTCCTCGCGGATAAAGACGAGATTGAGACTTGTGTCAGTGGGTCACGACTCTTGGGCTAACTTTGAGTGACACAGGAGTCTCTCTCTGAATCGAAGTGGATGATGAAACCCAGAGGGAAATAGTGCTTGTGGATATTTATCTATGTGTGTGTGTGTGTGTTTTTGGAGAAGGATTTTGCGATGTAGAAACTGATTGATTCGTAAATAGGAAGATCGAAAGTTGTTCGCGCATATCTTTGGACTGTCTTGATAACGAAATTATCATCGGAATACCCCAGTGTCTTGCTCGAACGTCATCCCTTATCGCGAAATACCTTTTAATCGCGATGTGCTTCGATTGATCGGTTTGTAAACGAGCGGAGGATACGAAAAATGAGATAACGATAAACACCCGAGTGTGTTTTAGTCAGGAAGAAAATGCATCGAATAGACAAACTCATGAATCGTTAGTCTACTCTGACTAACGTTTACTCACTGCGCGACCGTCTAAGACGCGAGTTTCTTCAAAATATATATTTATTATCTGAATCTCAAACTCGCCTATCAGACACTGTCGAAATATGGAATGGTCGTGGAATCACAGGAAAAAAGCTCAAACGTTGCTGCTTCAAATGATTACATTTAATTATCGCATTCGATCCTCGTGCGAAATTCGAGATAAAATAGTACTTCGTCGTCTCGAGTCTGCAAAGTGAACACGATTTTGGGATAATTCGTTCATTATATTCGTGTCAATTTAGTGCAGTGAGGAAATAGAGATTGAAAAGAGTGAGAATAACGAACGAAAGAGTAGCAGAGACAGTAGCAGCAGGTATAGAAATCGAGGCGGGGGAAAAAGCGAAGGATATATGAGAGTGAGAATTATAATCGAGTTTGACAATTATCCAATTGCTTTTAATAATATGGGAAATATTATTGTGAACGTTAATACGATGATAATATTATTTAAACACAAACGATGATGAAATTAAATCGTAATGAAATTTTGACACATTATATGAAACACCGAGATTTTAATGTTATTCGTGAAATGTGACGAGAACGAAACTTTGAAATAGTCGTTTAACAGGATTAAATCAAGGCGGGGGATCAAGAAGAAAAACATCGCGTGGATCATCCGACGGGATACAACGACTACGCCAAGAACAACACGGAAGAATTATCTTTTCAACGTTCTAGTGTGTTTCTTCGATTCGGGTTGCGGGGAAAATAGTGCGATTTTCGTGTGTTTATTCTTCTGTTGTTTTGTTATCTGACATTCGTGATTTATTTTTGTTTTATAGGGGACGAGAAAGGAAGCCAGAAGCTGGCAAAAGTTGGTGTTGCGAGAGAAGTGCGGTGAAGGGTCGACGAGGACAGAGATAGGCGACGGGGGAAGAGGGTGGTCAATATGACTCCCATCTTTCTCGTCCTGTTGGTGGCGATCGACTCGATTATCGCGCAGAATCATGTTGGTGAGTAAATGACCGGTTAATTCCAAAAGAAATGCGTGTACAGCGGGGAAGAAGACGCGCGAAACGGCGATAATCAAATGCAAATAATACGTCAAAAACGTCTACGGAGTGCTGATCGAAAGTGGCACTTGTTCAGCGACGTTTTGACTTTTACAAAAGACTATCGTCCACGAGGCGAACGACGCACGGCGAATGAACTTTTTTTTATAAGTGTTATGATCAGTATTCAAAGTCGTTTTGTATTCGGTGTCACTTTTTTCTTTTTGTCAGTCGTAACGATCGGTAGCCATTCACCTGTGTTGTGTTTTTATTTTTTTTCCTTTTTTTTTTTCAATTTTCACGTACAGTTTCGATAATTAACTATTTACGAGGTACAAAGCTGCGAGTTGAATTTTTTTTCGCTCTTGTCGAGCTGCGTTTGAAATATTAATAACTTTTTCGAATTGTCAAATGCAGCTTTCGAAAAACGAGACAATTCTTATTCGCGTATGTATTTTTGTTGTTGTTGTCATTTCTGTGTGTCTCTCTAAAGAGAAAAAACGTAAACAGTCATTTTCAGGCATATCGAAAAAGTAATTAAAATTCCAAACCTCAAAGAAGACCAATTATTCTCATTGTAATTACACTTTCTTGTAAAAATAGTGGTAAAGAATTAATTAAACGCATATTTAATACGCTGCAAAAGGCTCGACGTTTTCCCGCGCTTTTGCCGAGTCGAATAATCCACACAGTTGTGAAAAGCCACCGATCGTATCGACATTTGGAAGCTTGTCAAAATGACAAATCGAACACAACGTACATGATTTTCTTTATGATAAAAAAAAAAAATATATACCGGAATACGAACGCGTGTGTAAAATAAACAATCAGTGCTATTCACAATGGCATTTGATTCTTGGACAAACTGAATACGACTGAACGAAGTTGTCTGAGTGCCGTGAAACGTGTATATATGACGCGAATATATACATAATCCGCGCGTATTTTCAGGCCTTCGAAATACGATAGACCACAGCTCTTCGCCATTGACGGGCAGCAGACAGAATTGCTCGAAGGGTTTCAACGAAGCCTCTTCTTCGTCAAACTCTTGTTAAAGATTTTCCTCCCTCTTCCTGTACATGTTGACATAATTTAGCCACTAAATTAGACGATATTATAGCTCCACGTACGACGTATCGGAACGTTCATGGCTTGAATCTTCATCGAACACTCCGAAAACCCATATATTGAGCCGTTATCATCCTGCCATTATGTATACCACCGCATTAAACCCATTGAGCCTTATTACGCAAGCTTCATCCTCGTAACGATGATGTATTCTCGGAATTTCAGTTAGTTAATTACGCTGTACTCTCCGAATAATAATCCTAATTCCGCGGTCGGATATTCGGCTTGGATTAGGCTGGGAATAATGCCCTGGACCAACGCGGGAACTCTCTTTCTCTCTGTGTATATATCTCCCTCCGCGTCTACCGTCGTCACATTCTCTATACACTATACAGTTTCGTACCGTTCAACCAACCTTCCCTGCTCTATATATATATATTTATACCACAAACATCGCTTCCCTACAAATGGGACCAGTGTTTCTGGTCCTGTTTCCGATACATAAAGACAACCATCCTCCAAGTATACCTAAACTCGATAAATATCTATTTTACAGTCTCGATAAATATAAACACATTTTCGAACCCTCATCGATTCGTACTACTTTGCTTTTAGAGAACCATGCACTTATTTTCAATTTCGTAGTCCACGAAATAATAGGAATAAAAATATTTCAATTATTTATACCGCGGGACGGTTCGTATACACCGCGCAAGAAGAATAATCATATGACGATTGAGAATATGCGGAAAATTGACGACCCACGAATTCCTCCTGTTTATCTTCCACAAAAGCAAACATAACCCGACATAAATTATGTTGTGAATATCTGCACTCCATACACGTTTGAACACTCGCGCTTTAATTGTATTCGTTATTATATTCTAATGTTATTACGGCTAATTAGATATTTCAATGGATCGTGTCTTTCTCTCCAATGAACTGAGTAATATAATGGGTTTGCGGAGAACGAGGTATTTTTCAAAAATTCTCAATATCATATCGTGCTCCGAAACCTAAAATAACGAGATATTCATTCATTAATACAGTCTGCGATTTGATCAAGTTCATTTATAATTCTCCATGATTTTCCATTGTTCAACGCTTTTCGGAACGCATTAGTCCGCGATGTGTACAGAGGTGGGTGTGCAGTTCATTATTTATTTAAACGAAATCCGTAATGTGACAGACTGTGTTCAATTCTCACTCGAATTTGACTCTTGACAGGCTTCATCGTTGAATTATAATTATCGTCACGAGTCTTGAGATACAAGTCGTATATTATATCGGTTTATTTTCTTATCTATAGACTTTTATGTCTGTATATACTTCTTTATAAATATTTATTTATACCCATATATACATATATATATAAAAATATTGTATATGAAGGTATATACCCGGATTCCTTTTCATAGTCGATGCAAATTTTTTTCTCACGCCTCTCTCCTGTCAGGTTGCTCGTTGCACGTTCCACTGTGCCGCTCGAGCTCCCGGGGGCGTCACGGAGATTTCCTTGGAGGTTTCCACACCAACGTTAAAACATAAAAACACGGAAGGTAAAGCAAAAAAAATAAGAAAAAAAAAAAAAAAAAAAACATTTCGGATCTATCAAGCGAGCTACGCTCGACACATCGACCGTGTTTATACATATTTTTTTATTCTATTTTTTTTTTTTCCCTTTTTCATAATCGGACATAAGATTCGCGCGCGTTAAGACCCTGCTTATCCGACGATGCCGCACATACACCCGTGAATTTTCATGTTTCCGATATCATCAGCCGGATAGCCCTTTGTCCATTATTTTCCTTCAATGTTTTCTCACTGAATTTTTTTCTCTCCAGCAAACAACTAACAAACAGAATGATGCGTTTCGCTCCATTCCAGACTTCTCCTCGTAATGAAAATGTTGAAATCCTCTGTACGCACTCTGCATTATTGTGAAGAATTACAAAAAAATATTAAAAAATGCTCGTTGCCGGAGCCATAGTGTACGACTGTAATGAAAAATTCCGGAATTCAAGCATTTTTGCTGTTGCTTCACTTTGCATCTGTTCGTTTTCACTACTTTTATTATTTATTTCCGAATTTTCATTATCATTCTTATACCCGTACCCGCATGCTCATCGATCTATCAGCTTTTTTTGCGGATAAAAAAATGCGCTTCTTAAATATGAGAAAGAAAAATTACGCTCCCTCTCGAAAAATCGTCCTGGAGGTCGGTGAAGGTGAACATATATGAAAAATTTGGAAAATTCTTCAACCTCCGAGCCACTATACTTGACGCACGCTTTTCTTCGCAATTTCTCTTCGCGATAATATGAGAAAATCTACACCAGGCTTTCAAGGTATTTTTTTTATTATTAAACATCACCTTAATGCATACCTAATACCTTCAAATCTACACTGTATTGTACTTCCTTTTTCTCGCGCCAGGCTTCATTCCTCTCGTCTGTGATGCGTTACATGAATCTCCCACCGGGCGCTTTCTAACGCTCACTGGCGCAGCCCACAGGAGAAGAAAAGAAATTATTTTACAGCCTGTTGGAAAAATCGTAAAAGCCAACCACCTCGAGATTGTACCTGGATAAAAAATACACACGAATACTTTATGCTTTTTACATCGTTCTCTCACCAATCTGCCTTTTTTTTATTTCTTTCGGAGATTAATGAACATTAAACTTTATCTTCGGAACAATAATGCATGATCGCTCATGAAATTTCCAACTAATCTACTCTTTAAACTTCAAATATATCATTTTCGATAAATGATTTAAAAAAACTTTTTGACAGATTTTTTTTGACGAAAAAACACTGAAAATATCATTCGTTTTGTTTGCGAGGTTGAATAACCTTGTGGAAGGGCCAAAAAATCACTCTTTTCGTTCCCTTTTCGACGTCGTCTCAATGCTCGCAGTGGGTAAATCGAATTTTTGGACAATTTCACTGAAGAGCTGATGACGAAACGTAGAAAATAGTTTTTCGGGCGTTTCTGAATATCTGAATTTTGAAGAAAATAACATTGAACCTGCTCGTCTCCCTTTTTTCTCACTTACTTTTTTTTCTTTTTTTTTTTCGTATGTGCCATCTGTATTTCATTTGTCCTCGACCCTGTTTTCTCTTAGCTTTTTCATTGGCTTCTTTTTCGTTTAGTTTTCCCCTCAGTTCTTCATAGCACCCATCACAACGTAACGCTCGCTCGCGTCGGTAGAACATTCCACGTTATTTATCGTCATTCTTCTGGTCCCGAGCGATCGAATAATTTACATATCTACGTGTATAATACTCGTGACTCCGCGTCTATGGATACCGAACCTCCGGGGATTTGATTTTTTTTAACTCCCGTTCAAACCGCTGGGTCCCCGTTTTTTTTTTTCTATTTTTTTATATTTATTTCGTTTGCTCATTTTTTTCATGTGCCAATAATTAACAAAGTGGACAGATAGTGCTCGATACGAGGACTTGATATTGAGCGTCGATGATGGAAACCGGTGGCAAGTATTCTCAAATGGGTGATACATTGAGCCACAGTTACGAACACATCTGAGCCACGTTTCAATCAATAGACATAGATATCTGTATGGAAGTTCCATGAGCTTAAAATGTGAGCTATCATCTTTCATACTGTGCCATCGACAGCGGATAAAAAACGAATGTATCGATTATTTTAACTACTTGAGAGGAGGGTCATTTCAAAACACGAAAAAAAGTGAATTTATAATTTCTTTTCACCAAAAAAAACGACGATCTCTCTGAATTAAGAAATGATGGAATCCATATATTAACGAAAAACAACAAAAACCAGAGCATGGGGCTTGCTGAGAAATACTGAATAACTGAAACTCTGCTACGGAATTGGCTGCGGTGCAGGGTTAGGGGTGAAGGAGAAAATTCTTGATATTTAAGGAATAACTATATTTTTGCCGTTGATATGGCGTAGAATCTGTGAAAGTTGGATAACGGTGGGCAATGGAATCGAACAAGAGGCAAAATTTATGAAACGTAAGTGCAGTTCAGTGTTTCGGGAGCAGGGTAGAAATTTTTATCGGACATGCACTCTAATGCTCGAACGTTTGTATAAACGTATATAAGTAGAAGGAGGGATAGACTGAAGCTTTGGTAATTCACGAATTTTATTGAGTTTTGACAGTGGGAAAGGTTTCTATAGTTATCGGAGGAGGGGGGGGGGGGATAATCGGTCAACTCTTCTCGGTTCTAGAGTTTCAATGTACGTGGGAGGGTTGAACGATAGAGAGAATAAAGAAGAGATTGAAGTATATCGCCAGGTATTGTTGGAATGGCTGAGTGGAGGGGGGGGGGGGTAGTAAAAATGAATTGCACGACAATTTGGTTGGTAGGCGAGTTTTCTCATTCGTCGTATCATCAGTCCACGAGAGAATTTGCTTATCGATGCCCACAACGATTGTGGCGAGGAGTAAATTACTTTGAGAATTTAGCGGAAGCTCGTGCTGTTTAGTTGGAGAATTATATATAGATATATAGATATATATATTTTGCTATATCGTACGGTTTCTCTCTTTCCCTTTTCGTTCCTCGGTTATACGCTTTCTCGCTGTATTACCTTTGAGGACGGGTATCGGGGAAGGAACGAATGTAGAGGGTGAGAGAGAGAGAGAGAGAGAGTGAGAAAGGAGTCCTCTCTACTTTCTTATCTTAACAGCCCATCTACATTGTCTCGGCAACGTTACTCCTCTCCCGCTCCGCATCCGACGAGTTTATCGTCAACCTAAACAATGCGTTTCTTTTTTTATTCTTTTTTTTTCGTTTGTTTTCGAAATAGTCGTGGCGAAGGTAGCAGAAAAGAGAAAGAGAGAGAGCGAGCGAGAGAGAGTGAGGAAAAGAGAGTGAAACAGGAACTGCATGGAATACTTCGTAACGGGCACGTCGCCCCGAACTACGAAGGTTAGGAGGGCGATTTCCACCTGGAATGCCGATAAGAACTCCGAATCGTCCGACCAACGCGGGCCTTTACACCATCATCAGTCTCGCAACCTAATGTACTTCTCTTTTCTTACATTCATTCATATATACCTTTATATACATGCCTTTCTGCTCCTGTTTCAACAGCGCGGCGATCATTCTCTCGAGGTGACAGTTTTTTTTCAACCTCACTCTCCCTCGATCTCTGTTTTTTTTTTTTTTTTTACATTTTTTTTTTTTATTTCTTCGCTCATTACAAAGGTTTTTATCTATACGTGTTTTCTATCTGTACCGAATGTATACACTACATGATCCAAAGCCATCAAGACACTTGGTCGGTCACTGCTCCATATAAAATCAACCGAAAGCCCAATTCTTGATACGCACGTGCCTCATACGTGCTCCCGTCACTTACGAATTTCTTAAGCTCATTGTGCTTCGCAAGAGAAAAAAAAAAGGAGGAATTCGGTCGCACCGGCGTATAACCCGAATAAAGCCAAAGACGTTCCTTCCCCAGGGAATATACCCTCGACCCTGTCTCTGACCGCAAGCAGAAGGGACCCCCTGTACTCGCCGACGATAAAAATTCTTCGCTACCAACGTGTTTCGACCTTTCTTGCCCATTTACAAACGAAAGAAGGTGATGCTTTATCCTACCCAACATTGAGTGCCGAATATATTCCCTTTTCCCAAGTCACACACGACTCTCCACCTTATTTTTATTCTCTCCCGTACCTCTCTCACCCCCCATTCCTCCCGCCTCTTTCTCGCTTTTATTTTTATTTTTTTTCTTTCTTACTTTCTTTCTTTTTTGTGTATGGGATTCACACATTCCAATTAAACGCGGCCCGCTCCCGTGGACTTCTTGAATAAATATACGGTTGCCGGTCTTCCTACAAGTAGCGTGTATAACGAGGTAGGAGCTGTGGAAAATCTACAAAACTTGCCTGGTTAAGGCACTCAGGTCTTGTGGTTAACATTCAAATATTTCATGACACAAACATCATTTGCGTTATCAAATGTGAATAACGTAATTTGCGTTTTATTGTTTTGACGATATAATGAAGGTTTTTGTTGTTGTTATTTAATTAGAAAATTCATACTTGACGAACTGTTCGAATGAGGCGGCTACGTTTCGATTCGTTATTCAATGAAAACAATGATTTTCCTTCGAAAGTGGCTGCGCTCGAACGATGAAATATTCAGAATTTTCCATACAAATTTCGACAGTTCATTGTTTAATGTATACACAATAGAAATTTGCATGAAAAAACGATTTTTATTAAATTCCTCATACGAAATGATTCGTTAAATAATTAATTTTGTATATGTTTGTTTACAAATCAGCAAAATATACAAAATTTCTTCAATTCCTCACCCAAATTTTGGCTCTCGATATTTGCATAGAAAAATAATTTTTCGGAATATATTAACTCGCAATCGTGCGTCAATATTTATAGTAAAAAGCTAGTTTTTGTCAAAGAAGAAAAAACATGATCGATCATTAAATAAATTCTGATGAAATCATCGTAGTGCATACTTGAGAGAAACAATGGAATGGAATTCCAAAAGAGAAGCTGGCAGCAGGGTATGAAACAAGGGGTTTTGGTGGGCAAGGATGAAACGAGCTTATTGTAGGTACATTGGTTCGAGGTGAACTGTATATGCGCAACGCTCGAATCGTATCTGATATAATTGTCGGTCGCCAACATTGTGCCCGAGATGGTGGAAGCGAGTTTTGCTATACACGTACGTTCGAGGGGTAGGGGCATCCGCAGATTGCCGGCAATAATAACATTAATAATGGGAGTTACCTCCGAGACGTTATATCGGGATTATTGAACAAGTGTTTGGCCGTGTATGGAGGAGAGGGCCTCTCGGCGTATTACCTATCGAGAGAAATTGCATACACAATACGCAACTGTGTGAAATTTCCTATACACGAACGAGACATATACTCTGACATTATAATCATACACGTTGATCGTGGGTGGAACGGTGCGCGAGTGTTTGCCTTGCCACTGTCCGTATCAACCCGTTACATGCGCTCTCTATAGGCTTTTCAGCCAAACTTCCGGTAAATGCTCGGTCATTCCTGCCAATGCTAGAATAAGCCCATTTACGCAAGATATTTCCATTCAAACAGCTTTCTTGACCATTCAGACACAACTTTCCATCCTTCCAATAATTTATCGACATATTTTCATTGTTCTTTTATGGATTATTCATTTCTGGCAAATGTCTATGTTAGGAATATATATATATATAGTGCACAATTCAACTGGGAAATTTCCAATGGGGATGTATAAATAAAATAAAAGAATACGATAAAAATAAAGATTCGCGCGGTTATTCCATCACAAATGGTCCACAAATTCTTGATGAAACGTCGGCATACACGTGGTTTTGGTCGAGGGTGCAGTTCACCACGACCCAGTGGACTGCAGGCTTTGGGTTTTTTTTTTTTATATTTATTTTTTGTTCCGCTTCTTCACATCCCCTCATCTTATGTACTGCTATCAACTATTACGACGTTCGGTTTCTCTCCAGTCGTAGGTGTCTCTCGAGACCATCGTCCATTCTACTCGAGCGATCCACCTTCGAACGTCCGCTACCAACTTCTTTTTATCTTCTCGGTCTCGTCGTCACACGCGCGCGCGCGCGCGTATCCGTCCGCATTTCTTCAGCTTCTCAGGGGAACGCGTAACCGGCCTCTCCGATCAATTTCTCTCTTGCCTTTTCATCCTCTCTTTTCTCACTTCACTCCTACTTCTTTCTTCCATTTTACTTTTTCGCCCTGCTCCTCGTTTCTCATCTTATTTGCTCATTTTATACTCCGATGCCCTGATAGATTTCTGGGGGTTGTTTTTTTTCTTCTTCCATTTTTCAGTCGAACGGATCAAAGTTAAATCTTTTAAAATCTCGCCGATAGTGTATGTTGTGAGTATTTGCGCCAACAAGAAATTCATTTCACACGGTCATCAATTAGCATCAGACGTTATTGAAAAGGCACCGCCCGAGTACGTGAGTACATTGGTGGCTGAAAAAGAGCTGAGGTCGAACGATAAGTTGGAATCCCCACCGTCTCAGGGTTGTTCTCGCGCGCAGTTCTTTTCTCTATTTTATACGGCGTGAGGGCACAATAAAAGTGGCGGTTTAAGCAGTCGCTGTATGTTGGCCAACGATTCTTGTCGGGCAAGCCGTCGTGTCGCGCACGGTAGCTTACGTTAAACACTGTTAAACCGCCGCTACCAAAAGCACTCGTTGTACTATCGCTGTTGCTTGACACGCGAAGTTGCTTGTTGTTGAGAATCGCGTGTCGAAGCATTATATCGAAAGCACACAAAGTTCACATCGAAACTCCTTCTCCATAGCCAGCTACTCAATTCCCTCCTTTCTATCTATTCATTCGTAGTAGTCATTATGTTTTTTTATTATTTTTTCTTCATTCAGCCATAACCGCGCACTATACTTTAACTACGCAATCAATATCAATTAATTCCTCAGTGTATTCTCCTCATCAAAATTATTGCTGAGTCAACAACAGTCGCGATTGAGTGAATTAAACTCGTTCTAATATTTTGCGCATGCTTCTTACTCTTATAGTTAAACACGAAATTTACGAGCGTCGACAGCGACTAATTACTTCGTCGATTTCGTTAAGTGATTTTCGAAATAATGCGACATTCTTTTATTTCAATGCTTTTAAAACTTCTTTTTCATCACGTGGCTCAATAGTTTCGTTAAATTTATTGAGTTCTTGCCTATGCTGATGAATAGATTGCGTCAATACGACGAAATCCGAGTAATTTATTCAATTAGTATTGTTCATTTTATTTGTTGAAAGGGGCAAAAGTTAAGTTCGTTTAAAATCGCTCAAAATGAAATCAAGCTGATGCGCTCTGTGCAATCGTTTATTCAAACTTCTTTTACTCTGTACAGTTTTTTTTTCATTTACTCGGAGAAGATTCAAGTGTTTTACTTGATGTTTTTTCTCTCCCGGATTTATATATGAATTTGCCGTTTCTACTCTTCACTATACCGGCCGGGATTAATAATCTCTGGCCACGTATCTTGCTGGCCGCGAGGATCCGCCTTCTCTTCTTTGCAAAGCCAGATAGTTTCGGTATAGCGACCACTGTATTATACATATAGAGCATGTCGTATTGTACAGTTTGGTAACACTGTATAAGTAGGAGGCGGTAAGCGCGAGCTGGGGCAAACTTCTGCAGAGGAGCGACAACGGGACAGTTATTAATTAATATGGCGTGTACCCACAGTATGCTCATATTCCGGGCTTGCAAACCTCTCTTACTCTCCCTCTCTACCTTTCTCTCTCGAGCCCTACGTCCCTTTGATTAATTTTCTTTTTCCCCATACACCCAAATATATATACACTCTATGATACTCCCTATGAGCTCCGGAGGATCCGATTCGTCGTTGGTTCTACTCGAATTACACTCCAAAGCACCCTACATAAGTTATAACAATTTTTTTTTTTTTTTTTTTTTTAATTTCATATGAAATGTTATGAAAAACGTTCTCCAGCAAGATTTCAAATGAAATCACGGATGTAGTCGTATCAAATATTTATGTTAATCCGCATTATTACGCTTTTATTTATTATTTATGCTGATTCCTTAGAAAAACAAATGGAAATACTAATAAAAGATTTTGAATACTAAGTTTTTTCACACCCAGAAAAATGATCTTCTTTAATCAACTGGGAACGTTTATTTAAGTTTTTCGTGTTTGCGAGTTAATAAAATTTCTATTGGCTTCAACTAAAAAGCTCTATTTGAATCAAATAAATAATGCCATTCGAGTACCCAGCAGAACATCGAAATATATCTTCCATACGAATTGCGATCTCGGTTGGCGTAAAATGCAGGAACCAAAGTAGATTTATTATTACGACTGACAACCGTGACTCTGTCTAAGAACGACCCGTAGATCATGAATTTTAATACCCGGTGAATGGTTGCAGATTCATGCAAATATTATTGAATCATAACATCATAAAAATATTGTTTTTCATTCAACATATCATGCTCGTGCCTTGCTTTTACTATAATTCGAAAAACCAAGTGTTCTATTTCTAAGAAATGAAAAAAAATTATCAAATCAAAGAGAAAATAATTGCTTATAGTTGAATAGAGTTCCATTAGGCCGTGAGACAAAGAGAAACATTTCTTTGATTTGACTAGATCCTGGTTGAATCAACCACATGTTGTTTCTGAGTGGGAAACGTGCGATAAAATTCTGATTCAAAGTGCAAGAAACTTCAATGTTGCCTTAAAATAATTTGTAAATCCATAGTCCGGATCGTTATTTAGTTGAAAAAAAAGGTGAGTTAGCGTATTACGATCTGCGTGAATGGTGTCGAGCTCAACAGCAGGAGACCGAGCGCTTTTATCGATAAGTATGAAAATATAAAACGCACAGTTTGGACGTTATATACGGTTATACAAATGTGTGCTTTAGGAAATCGAGTCGACGCACATGGCTGGAAACAAGTAAAGGAGATAGATACCGTCATACATATATAAATATATATATATATATATATATATATAAATGCTAAAAGTACAGTGTGTGTCTGTAAAATAGTATAGATATGAAATGGATGGGTTGTTGAAAACGTATAGGCTATTTGGCGACTAGCCAAACTGGTACTACGTTCACAGACTTTGGTGAATCGTCTTCTTGGTCCCTCGTTCCTACACTATTCTCCACGTTTCTCTTATTCTCTCGTTCTCTTCTCTTGGCTAGGGATGCTGCTGCCTCTCTTCATTGTCGAATGCATGACTAGTACGCCGAGTTGCTCGCAGGTGGCTGCAACCTCGCCTCGAATGAGAGCTATACGGGTTTGCCAAAAGTTGAACACATCGAGGGTCAATCCTACATTCTATGTGTGTATATAGACAAGATTCTTGAGTGCTTTGACCCTTGCGAGTAGGACTTGCCTGTTATAATTCTTCTGGGAGTGGGATAGGACGTTATATATAAATATATACATTATGTATCAGAGATAGAGGCTTCGCCACAAACCACCAAATCAAAATGTTCTGTAAAATCGTATATACGATATACAATTCTTCTCTGTGATTCGTCGACTCTTTGCCGAACGTTATCGTTTGACGTTCATTCCGCTAATATAGTACACGAGAGTATATGATGAACATATATCTTCATGTATGGCAAACTTATAGCAATATATTATTACACATGGTATAAAGTTGCAATAAAAATCAAGTTGGAATGTCATGTGGAGTAATTGAATGGTATTCCTAGAACGGGAGAATATGGTAGAGAGGTTAGCCGATAGGGAAATGTATTGTTCGAAGCATGGAGTGTGGGAGGGAGGATGGGGGGAGGGGGGGGGGGGGGGGGGGGGGGGGGGGGGTTAGGGGAACGTTTTTCTCCTATGCTCGGACGCGGAGAGCTACCGGTGGACGTGGGGAATCGTCAGCGTGAGGGTAGAACCGCACACCATTCACCGAGCAGCCCGAGTTGATTTATCGGTGGGTAGCGTGACACCGTGAATAAATAGAAAGGTGATCGAAAACAAAATCCCACGGAAATGGGTATAAATGGCTGGCGAGAACGGGGATCGAACCTCGTCGCCAGCCGGCCCGGTTGCCGGTAAAAAAAAAAAAGAAGAAAAAAGAAAAAAACACTCTCTTACACATACACACACACACACAAAAATAAATAAATAAAACACTACTGGAAAAAGGTGGAACGAAAACAGTGATAACAACAGCAGCAAGCTGCGACTCGGCTACGGAGAGCGTTCGACGGGACATTTTTTTTGTTTCCAAATAATTGGCTTTTCATATACATTAGTCGAGCCAGCATGTGAGAGTTTCACTTGATTTGTGTCAATTAAGAAAAGTGGCGGTCCTAAGAAGGTCCCAGGGAAATAAATGATTAAAGTCTGAATATGAAACTGAAATGTTTGGTGGGTTTGAAGATGGAAATTGGAATGGGTGGGGAAGTGCTTGAAGACGAAGAAGTCATTGGACGGTAAAATGCTGGTGAAAAATGTATTTTTAACATGTTGGCGAATGAAATAATTTCATACTCAATTATATTATTTAGCTAGAGAGGGTCTCTTTGTATGCTCTTCAGGAATGGATGGTGGGAGGGAGGGAGAGATTGCAAGTGCGGTACGAGTGGCTCTTTCAGCACCGACCCGTTACAGTTGAGACCGGTGTAGGCGGGCCGGTGGTAGATGGTTAGTAGTTTCGTAGGTAACCGACCTACGTACCACTGATGTAGGGAGCATACCGAGTGCACGAATAAAGCAGGCGGAATAGTAGAGTGAGAAGGAGAGAGAGAGAGAGAGAGAGAGAAAGAGGATGGAACCCATACCCCGACAGCCAAGACTCAACAACCCAACAGCCGAAGAAGAGACCCACCTTCATAAATATTCACGATGAAATCTACCCCTCGATAATAACGGTCTGGCCTCTTCCCACCTTGGTCTGAAATATACGCGATAAGTGTGGTATCGGACGAAGGGAGAAGACAACGCGACGTGGATGCCAACCATTTCTCGACAAATATTCACGTTTCAAAATTCCGCGGTGATAAATATCGAGGAAGCGAGTAGACTATGCGATTGAGTGATTCGGATCATATAAACGAGACTTAAACTTTTGCCTTCGATTATATTACGTTTCCAACGATCTTTAAGTACGTGAGTATGATTTTTCATATGCATTGAAAAATCATGATCGCTCATCAGTTTTAGATTGGATGAAGAAAAGTAAAGAAGCAGCAGCGAAAAATCGCAACGGGATAGACATCCTTTTTAAAGCGAGTGGGAATTGCGTATATCTAACTATAATGAATCTCGCGAAGAAAGAATCTCTCGGTGGTGGCTCACTGTGCCAGGTGGATTTAGTGTGGTAAACGGAAGACTGGCGGCCGAGGGCAAAAGGATGGTGGAAGATACATATACGGAGAAGAGAACACAGGGGTTGCTAGTGGGTGGGTGTACGATGCTGTCCGGCAAAGGAGTAAATTGGTAAAAATGTCTGGAGGTTGTTTGGGGAATGGCAAACACGAGCGAACTATCCTTCGTGGCCTGTCTTCCTGACTGTGGCTGCCACGAGCCACTCTCTTTCCCGCTCACTAATTCCCTCTCCCTTCATTCGCTTTGCTCACTATACTCGACCGAAAGCAAGCCCAGCCGGCTCTTTCTATTGCCAGCTAGAGCTCGAGCCCCGGGCTTCCCCGACCCACACGTATAGGTGAGGCATACCACACCATCTTCCACCAACGTTGCCTCTATCCGCTCCCGACGCGAGGACCAACGATGGAAACGGGCGACGACGACGCTTTATTCCATACCGTCTCTCACTCACTCACTCATTCTCTCTCTCTCTCTTTCTCTCTCTCCCTTTCGCCCTTTTCACTCCTAAAGCTTCTTCTATACTTTTCTCTTCTGCTTCCACTCTATTTCCACATTTCTATCTTACTCGCCGGATACTATCCCGTACACCGTTGTACCGTTCACGACCCTTGTCTATGCTGGGCGTATTTTGCTGGCAATGGTTCTTCTCACGAGCAACCTCTACACACTATGCCACCACCGTCCAACTGTCTACGCTAGTTTTTCTTCTCTTCTCCTCGACCCTTTTCCTGCGTTCCCTCTATTTTTACACACTCGCTGAACCACTATTCGCCCAGAAAATTGAGTGTTCCACAGCTCACAGTTGGGAAAACACAACGATCTTTATGTTTCGTCTTACCCAACCGAAATTCTTTAACGCCAACTGTCGAGCAGACCTCCCTTATTGTCTAACCTCAATGACTTGTCGTCGTTATGCCATCGATCCCTTTACATTCCCCTCGCCCTCATTCTCCCAACCATTCAACCTCGAGACAACGCTACTATTCACTTGCCAGGATTTTACCCAATTCACTGCCATACAAGTGCTTTCGCAGCTTTATGGCTACGAGATATCTTTGATAATGAAAGTGATAACGACAAAAAGCCTTTTGTTCTTATCACCACAACGGAACCCTATGGAATTCTAACCTTTCCGCTCTCCACTCTCTCTCTCAAAGACGCTACCTCGCTCCCTCATGTACTTTGTCACTTTGCCCACTAACCCATTTCGCGTATCCTCTTCACATCCAACTTAACATTTTATTTTAAACTCGATTCGATCACAGCTATGTGCTTTCTCAGCTCACAGCTTCCTTCGCTCAAACAAATATCCATATATGAGTATCGAGCACGCTTCGTAATGACTATTCTCGGCCAAACGTATCGATAATTTATTTTTACTACCATACACTATGGAATGGTGTCATTTCTTTTTTCTGCTCCTTTTCAACGAAGCATCGTTTTGTTACTACAGTTTAATAAAACTGTACTTGACTTCTCTTCGTTAATAGCAACACCCACAGTTTTTTTGTGTATTTCTCAAACCCAAATATATCTGACGCTCCAAAGTGAGGATTGTCTTGTCGGATTTGTAGATTTTTAAAAGGGGGAATAAAATGTGCTCGTCAGCCGCGAGGTTCTGGATGCTGGATGAAAAACAATTGACACGAACTCGAAAATGGAAAGTATTGTAGAAGTTGCGAGGTGGAATACTCGAAAGTGGACAACCTCCGAGAATTGAATCCGGACACAATGCACTTTTTCAAGGACTGACACTTTCTTTCACTCACATACATATATATATAGATATATATATATTTGTAGTCACATTCTCTCTCTCGACATGTCACGTGTCTAAGGCTTTTGAAGCATTTGCTCATTCATGTTGAGTGCAAGCGCGTATCTTCCCTAGTACCTCTTGGTTGAATTAGATACCTCTGGGTACATCTTGCCAAGCTTGCCTTGGGACATCGTTACACAATGCGAGAAGCGGATTATTTGACGTTCCAACCACATGCTCAAGACCGCTTGTTCAAACGGTTCCACAAGCTTCGCCCTTCCAACGAATGATCGAGAGAAGTGTGAGTACCCCGAACCAACCCGTCGTACAATCACCATTGCAATTCTCTTCGTATATAGTCGCGACGAGAGACCTGCACGCGGAATAAAAGCAAATAGAGCATCATCCTCATGTTTTGTTTCGAAGGGACAACGAAAGCTACACAGTTGTACAACAGACCGGATAATTATGTTGAAAATAACGCCGTGCCTCTCAGTTTAACTCTCAGCTTTGAACGTCACAACACAACCAAACGTTTTTTCCTCTACTATATTTTTAGCTCTAGTTATTCCGTATAAAACGAGCTTCGGGTTGTTTTTTCGGCCTCGTATTTGTATAAGAACAGTGAAAAAAGTTGTGCATTGCGCATAGAGTGGAATTTTGTCATTGATTATTTATAATTTAGGTCCCCAATAGTGGGCGATCTTTGGGGACTCATTTAAGTTGTAACTCCAAAAATAATTAACTCCAAAAATCATAATTGAACAAAATTGCTTTGAACCTCTCGTTGAACAGCAGACGATAAGATTAATATAAAGAAATGTAATAACATCGATGAAGCTACACTTTTATCATTGGACTAATACGAATCGTGATCCGGTAAAATGAAAATTGATCAATTGAACAGATACTCCGGTCAAACATATGCGTATATCGTTTCAATACTTATATACAATCGATAAACACTATCGAGATTTTCGTTTGTGTACGTTATTACGAAGCCTGGAGGAAAATAGTCGACACTATCGATGGAAAAGATTGGCCGTACGTGTGTTTGTGGCATTCGATGCGCGCTGCTCTACGTACTAATTAACTCTCGTCGAATCGGGAATGTGAGGGGGGAGCGTTTCGTTATCACTAGCCAGCAATAGGATGTGGTTCGTGTGGCTCTAGCCTCGCTTGTCCACTATGTTAAATTTTAACGGTACCAAAGTGAAGCTAGACTTTGGAGAATTTGGAAAATCGAGTGGTGGTTTCACCGGCGAGGGAAAAGAGAGCCGGAGGGTTGTTGTATATAAATTGTTATACGAAATAAACTCAACACACGAGTCTCTTGTGTGTGGATTAAAGTTACACGCAGGGTGATAAATTTGTTGACAATATCTCCATCTCGAACTACTTATCAAATCAATCCCGTGCTTTTCTAACCTCACATTTAAACCTAAATTTGCTTACGTCACACAGTGAAAACATGCACTTGGCTAGAAATGGAAATAAATTAATTATTATCGAGATGGTAATCAAAAGGGTAACGAGCCCCTTCCTGCTTCTTTTTTTTTTTTTAATTCACATGGAAATACGAATGCTCAAAACCTGTTTCCGTCTTGATTTCCATCCCCTCGATACGTAAGAATCTAAAGATAAAAAATAATTCGTTTTTTCATTTCAATCATTATTTTTTCACTCACTCTCCTGCTTTCTCATCACTTCTAGCAAAAGTCGAAGAAACGTTCAATGTCAAAATTGAGTAGATGAGAGTGGATATGATGGAATGTGATGGTTCAATATGTAGTAAACTTCTGTAGTGTGAGAAGAAAAAAAAAACCAAATTTTCCTCTGATCCACCAGGCTGCTCGCTTAATTTTACCCAGCTCATCCATTGCACAGATATTTTTATGACTGTTTCGTTTTCATGGCCCAGAGCGATCGTAGAATCATTTCAATTATATACATGTACAAATGCTTTTCTCCCTCTCTTCACTCTCGCTCGTTTTCATTGCCTCGTTCTCCTTTTGGTTCGAGGACACGTATATGTACATGGAAAGCTTGTAAAACGCGGAGAAACGAGAGAGAGATAGAGAGAGAGAGAGCTTCAGAAGAGATAGAGACGGGGACGTTGGCAGTCCCAATCGCATTGGCACGGCGCATTTTATCGTGCCGTAACTCGAAATTGCTTGTCTTCGAACGTTATAAAATCCCTGGGAGTTGCTTCAGCGGGGACGAAAGGTAAAAAAAATCGATTCTATCCTTGGCGTGCTCGACCACCGTGGCTGCTGCATGTAAAACCACCGATATAGAGAACATTGTACGCTTATAGCTGTTCACGTATTAGCGAGTGCAGGAGGTTATGGCTGTACGAGATCTCGGTAAGTTGATTCCCCGTAAATGATTGTGGTAGCAAAGTCTTACGAATTAAATGGAATTTAATAGGAACCCTAATATATCTTGACAATGTTAAACTACGAAAATAGCTCGAGTGTGATCGTCACTTGGGGGATGAAAAACAGGAAACTCATTGAGACACTATATTAAGTGAATTTAATAATTGATGGAAAAACTATATTCATTATATAAATTTGATTTTACTTCGATTTGAAGATCGCGACGGTGAATAATCTCATACCGTTCCTTAATGGTATACAGCCGAATGCACATTGCACGTAATGCCTGGCAAGTAGATGCGTCAGACGAAGATATAGGAAGACTGAAAGATCATTGGAGCGGAAGTTGAAAAAAGTGGATATGACGACAGGGCTACGTCGTCCGCTCGGCACTGTTGCCGAGCGGCGGAGTATTGCACCTCTGCTAACATATATCGTTGTCAGTCATCCAAGTTGGTGTGGATAGGTGGGCGTTGATATTGGGCACCAGCAACCAGAGATGGTTACGTGCGCAAAGCCGTACTCTGTGAGTGGGACTATGGGAGTCGACGCCACGGAGATTCTCGACGGATTGCTCGCTCGGACTGCTCAAGGGACACGGAAGCCCTGGAACATGTCGTACATACGGACGGACGATTCGCGTGGTCACTTGAGGGGCCGAGGGAAAGCTTGTTCATTTCATGGGCCGTCAGCTCGTGCCAATCCAATGGACCATGATGTGTGATTTCTTTTTTTTCCCACCGTATTTCCGTCTGTTTAATAGGTAGCAAAACAACTCTTGTTTTGCGAAATGAACGATCCAACGGTGAACCAGCCCCCTCTGTCTCATGCTATTCTGTTCGTCTAACGCCGTAACACACACGGCTTCTAGGATGAAACGAATCTCCAGCTCCCCCCCCCCCCCCTGCGTTAGGTTATTCTGCTTGTATATCCCTCGGCTATCTATTTTTGTTTTTTTTCTTCTTTTCTGCTTTTGTATCGACCTTTTGGAGGGATATTCGATTGCTATTCCGCAGATCGGGAATCCTCTCACCGTCAATTGTTTTCTGTCCTCTCTCCCATTTCACTCCCCCCCCACTAATAGATATTGTGTTCTGTCCATCATTGAATATACGGCTTTGCTTTGGATTAGTTCATATAACGTCGGGACGTTTTCTAGACGGCAACCTTTTCTTCGAGGGATAAGATGTGAGCGTTTTATTTGATCAAGCGTAGCGATAAAGCTTCGGTCATGGAGAAATAGAGGATCGCCACAAAATGTATCGCTATAGGGGAACATGGGGCAAAATGAACTTTTAAGGATCTAAGACGAATTTATCGATAAGCATACGGACTTCCAACTTTATTTGAGTCCCAAAAGTCATTCCCGTTGCTAGTTTTTCGAATTTCCAAAAAAAAAAATTTCGGGGCAAAACGAACTCTTCCTCTGAGAGGCAAAAAAAATTATTAAAAGACATTTCCCGCAATACAGCCGTTGGAAATGACTGCCCCCGGGTGGAATGCGAACTCTGATATACGAGGAAACAAATAGGACCCCCTTGGAGCCATTTATTGGAGGCACGAACTGAAAAAATGGGGTTAAGTCGCAGATCGCTTCTAAACCCATTTTTTGGTGACATGCGGAAAATGAACTTTGAGTTCACTGCACCAGGGTATAAACGATATTTCAACTATATGTAGGTATTGAAACAGATTCTCGTTCCCCGTATGTCGGATTCCGTGAAAAAAGATTTGTGGGGCAAAACGAACTCAGCCTCGGAGAGACATAACGAATCGGAAATTGATATTTTTCACAACAAAGGCGTTAGAAGCAAATACTTACGAACGGAATAAGAGCTCTGCTACATGAGAAAAGAAATACGACCTCCTCGGGCCCATTTGTTCGATGTACGAGAACGAAAAATAGGTTAAAGTCGGGGATTTTTTTCACCAAATTCTTATGGCATGCAAAAATGAACTTTGAATTCATTGCGCCAGTAAGAAAATGATAATTGAACTATGTTCATGTCCTAAAACAATTTCCCGTTCCCTTGTTTCCCGAATCTCGTAAAAAAAAATATTTGTTTATTATTTTATACAAAAAATAAGCCAACTCAAAGAATTGGAGAATTTTCGATATTTTTCGGAATCTTGCCTTTGCCGTGTGCCTATTGTTGTTTAGAAAGGAAAAAAAAAGCAAATGTCAAGATTGAATTTTTTGCTCCGAGCCGTGTTCATTTTGCCCCGGATTTTACGATCACGGGGCAAAACGAACACCGTGTTCGTTTTGCCCCATGTGTTCGTTTTGCCCCATGTTCCCCTACGTACAGCCGGATTTTATCCCACCTTCTCGTTGTTTTTTTTTCTCTTTCATTTATTTTTTTATTTTTTCTTTATTCCCTCAAACGAGAAAGAAAAAAGTGCAGAAGGAAGTACGAGGCGGGAACGAACTGAGGAGCAGCGGGAAAACGTTACGCTAGAACTTGGCTGAGTGCGAGCGAAATAGAAAATCGAAGGCACTTAAAAAGTGGCAGATACTCAGTGTACAAAACTCCACTTGGATGTAGACATTCTGAGAAGAATGGTTTCGTGCCGAGGCACTTTCGTTGCAACTTCCAAGTTCTCCTACCTTCTCGCGCACTACTCCTCCTGCTGCTTCTATGCTACATGCTTTCTACTATTTTTAGTCCTTTACTTCTGCTTCCATCAAATTCCGTTTGAACAATATACCGACCCATCCGATAAGTACATACCGCATGCTGAATACTCAACACCTTTGGCAAAAAAAAAAAGAAAAAAAAAGAAAAGGAAAACACGAAAAAAGGTCGACATATGTGCGTCAGCTTTTGGAATGTTGGGTCAATCCCAAGCACGATCAATTCGAAGCACGGAATTTTTCTTTGCAAAAATAAGCTCCAAGCCTGTTCCAAGGTTATACCCGACGGAGAAATATTCCACTTTTTTTACGAGTCTGGTTCTTCGGGGTTCCGTAGATACTAGTCATATTCAGCAAAATAAAAAAAAACTTGAGAATGTGCTTGAACAAACAGATATGGAAAGAATAAATATATGTAGCATGATTAACGATCTATATCCATATATAATAAAGGTAATGACTTGACGTGGAAAAGTCTTGAGTTATGTTGTGAGTTTTCGCTGATGTAGGCGGTAGTTTAGGTAGCCAGGTACTTAATAATACTTTGGTGAACCGCTAATCCACAGTCTCGAGGAACCAAAGTTTTCTCTATAAACCTCTCGTTATTCCGGCGTACGAAGGGTTGAGGGGGAGGAAGATGGTGAAGCGTACAAGGGGTGGTGGTGGTGGTGTTGAAAGAACTGAGAACCGGCACTCTTAAGCTCAACCAAGCTACGGCCCTATCGTACTTAGCGCGCTAAGAGAGAAGTCAGCTACCCTTCCATGGGAGCCTTCCATCGAGTATTAAAAGTTCAACAAACCTAACGCTGCAGTAAAAGAAAGAAAGAATCCTTGGCACTTGCAATGAGATTCCGTACCATTATAAATGAGGAATAGCGGTAACTGCTACTGTTACAGCCACTGTTGCTCGAATGATTGCAGCAGGCAAACTCTTCTTTCTTTTCATTTTTTACTCTTTTTCTTTTGTTTTTTATTCTTCCTTTTTTTGATGCTTTATATCCGAAGGCTAATCCCAAACCCCCGGGTGCGACACGCGATCCGAGAATTATGGGCCGTACCATTTTTCCCCTCTTGCTCCCTCTTTTTAACTTCCTCGTAGTAACTTTGTTTTCGTTGAAAAGAGAAAAAAAAACGGGGGAGAAAAAAACAAAATCCAGAGCTTCATGGGGGTAGAGGGTGCTTAAAATGTTATGAATAGCCAGGAAGTCAATTCAGCATAGTAAAAAAAAAAAAAAAAAACGTGAAAAGTACAAACTCCCGAGGTTTCTTTTTTCTTTCTCGATCCTTACTGCTGGTATATTCAATTTATATGGCGCGCGAGTGAATCGATCAACCCATGGGGATTACGGACCGACGATCTGACGGTCGCTTTAGGGCGTTGGTCAGTGACGAACCTCAGCAGAGGGTACTTCGTCTTTATTGCCTGCGAGTCTCTCGCGCAAGTTGCTCATATCGGCATTTTCAATCCCATCTCTTCTTATTCTTCCTCTTCCTCTTCTTCTTCTTCTTCCATCCAACCGAGAAAGCTTCAACCGAGCCACCCACAATCCTCTCAAGTTTCACATTTTATCGCTGTTGCGAAGATATTTAATTTTTGTTCTGGGAGCGCCTTTATGACGATCGCTATTTCGCAAACGCCTCAAACCATACCTTTGCCTTGTAGAATGTGCACCCGCTGTCGAGACAGCCAATTAATTCTCCATCCGTATAACAACAGCTAAGAAATCGAAAAGCAATCGGTACTTTGTTATTACCGATGTCATCGTTCTTCAAGTTTTTACAGTGCACGGGAGACCTAACCAACACACACAACAACAAACATGTTTTATTTGTTATTTTTTTCATTTCACCGTTACTCTCGAAATCTCTGCTTTTACTACCATTCGATGCTAAATTTAAATATGCTAAAATTCTCCCAACATAAAAGTTTCTGTTTGAAAAAGTGCAATGCTACACTGTCCAGCACCTCACGATTTATTCACCTCATTACCACCAACGGTCTAGCCTGCTCGGCCTAAAGCTAATTCTTCTTCTTTTTAATTGATCTATTTATTTCCCCACTCACACGAGATAGGGACGAACTATTGATGAAAAAAGTTTTTTTCCTCAATAAACTCCTCATTTTATATTTAAAGTCCTATGAAATTTGTACTTATCGATTGGACTCGAGGCCAAAGATGAATGAATGATGTTTTTTAGAGGGTGACACACACAGACACTTTTTGTGAGTAAAAAATATATGAAAAACATAGAATAACGTTAAAAAAAGTGTTGTAAAAATGAAAAAATATGAACAATAGAAATTAAATCGTCAACAGCTTCGTTTTCGTAGAAATGATTATTATTAAATGAGTCGGTATGATTAGGAGACTGATCCCTGACCGATGTGTTAGCTTTTGATCGACCATCTCATTTTTTTTCCTTCCGCTGTCGCACTTGGCTTATTCCATAAAGAAAATCAATAAAAAGTCCTTGACATCGCGTGCACTCAAGTGCCTAAGAAATTAATATCTTGATGTGGTCTGAACGATGGAGCGGTCGAATATAAGGAAGGAAAAAAATGATGGGGTTCGGTATATCACGTCTTTTTACGTATATACGTGTATCATTTATATACATAGATTTTTTTTTCTCAATTTCACATTCGGTGAGGCGTGTGCTTGGTTTAATTATGCCTACGGTGTCCTGATTACTCGGTTCTGGCTTTATAACTCGAACTGATTACCCTTTGCCGCGCGATATACTCGACTACACCCTCTCGGCGTTCTCTCCGTTACAAATAAAACATTGCCCGTGTATATTTGTCGTATGCTCGAAATTTTTTTCGCTCGATTCCCTTGGGACGAAGATTTACGTAACAAATATTTCTAATATAAAATCCTCGTGTTATTCAAAGTTGTCACTTTTTCATTGTGTTATACGTTTAAGAATATGGGGAAAAATAAGCCGAGGAAATCATCGTGTTTGGTTGTTGGTCGAGGAGATGAGGAGACGAAAACAGAGATCGGTAGATTGTTGGTACGCGATAGTAACAGCGTGAGTAAGCTGTTGACAGCGAGCGATGAAGAAGCTGACAGAATAGCTTGGCAAAGACCGAGGGCGAGCTTAAGGTTGGGTAATCCTTGCTGTTCGAATAAACCCAAACGAAATATAAAGCCAACGAATCGCACAAGAGAATAGAGAGACCTTTGACGGGAAAGATGAATTGGGATGTCGATTGAAGAATCCCTAGAACACATTTTCTATTGTAAGACTGTCCAGCGGTAAAAATAAATACACTCAGAATCAAGGAACTTGGTGATGACAATAGGAAGAGGATGAAAAAAAAAGGAGAAAAAAAAATAGAAGAGAGAAGAGATAAATAAAAAGAAGAAACAAGCAAAAAGGTATGCGCAACTCCGTAACTCGGAAGAGGGTAGGAATCAACAAACACATCGGGATTATCTTCTTGTCTACCTCCTTCTGCCCGTTCTTTCGACTATGGTATTCCCTCGACACAGAGTTGGGACTTGGTGCGGGACAGAAACGATGGCGGAACCCCGGAGCGACGCTCGCAATTTAGTGGCAATCAACGGGTTGAAGGTTTTGTAGCTACCAAGGGAGATTCAAGATGCACCATTCATTTCTTGTCATAGAAGAATTATAATAGTCCCAGGTTGCTTCGTGAACGGCTTCGGTTATGCGAATCCCACCAATTCTCTACAGCTCCAACGCAATCTTCCATTTGCTAAATTTATTTACCATCAAAGAAGGAAAAAAGTTGTATTCTAATTTACATCGTTGAAGCGCGCAGTGAATGTTTATTCATTTGTTCGTCTATTTCGTTAGTCGAACAATGAAACATGATGTTGTTCATGAAGAAAAATGTAAATCATTATATTCCAACTACACGTCAAATTCAATACCGTTCGAATTGCTGAATATTCTCATCAAACAATAGGCCTGTATCGGCTGAGAAATTCTTAGCCGCGCGTGTAGTTACGTAACCACAAATTATCCAGCTGCCTAAATTCTCAATAAGTTGTTAAACGAAAAACCCCAGAAAATGTAATTTCCTATTGTTTTCGTGGCTTCGGTTTCGGAACACCGTTTCCATATATATTAGCGTCTTGAATACAATATCAGCCTTTTGCTTCCACCACATGTGGATTTGTGTTGGCGAAGGTAACTATAAATCACATTGTTTCAATGCAACGAGCAATATTTTCATTTAATTTACCATAGTGTCCAATATTTGACTTGGTTTTCTACAGTTAAAAAAAACCTGAATGCAATTAATCGAGAGAGAGAGAGAGAGAGAGAGAGAGAGAGAGAGAGAGAGAGAGAGAGAGAGAGAGAGAGAGAGAAATAAAACATCGTTAACGATTGATCTTTTGTTATTGAGATAAGAAGAACATCGTAGAACGTGTATTAATTGAAAAAAAAGAGACACACATTTCCTTGTGTGTCTTGTTCGGGAATAGACTCTCTTTTGAGACTTAACTATGATGATGGAAAATAGTTAACGAGAAAGATAAGGAAAGATCGAATCGCGCGGGAAGCATCGAGAAGCTTCTGTAAGCGTTGGATAAGGTTGATGAGAGCGAAAGAGGGAAAGAGTAAAGAAGAAAAGGTTTGAAGGGTTGATGATCGTTACCCTATAGCTCCAATATACTTGAGATGGCGAATATATACGTAGTAGGAGACAAAGGGGCTATCAATCTGGCGGTAAGGGCCTTCATAGAATCGTGGTGCATATGAAACCGGTGGCCAGAGCTCCGGGCGTACGACCTCGGCCTGCACCTCGAATCCCCGGGCAACCGGCACACACCGTATAAATGGTAGTATTATAGCCCAGCCGTCGCATACGGGACGAGGGGAGGAAACGGTCGCCTACAGCGTTGGGCTCTGTAACCTGCTCCCTGCTGCCTCCCTCATCGTCGTTGCCGCTTTCGCTTTGCCTCTCGCGCGATCCTCGTCCTCCTCCTTCTACTCTTTCACCCCTTTCTCTCGCACCCCCTGGCTTCTCGCTCGCGCTTCAGCTTTCAATATTTCAAACACTTATCGTCCGCGGGAGCTTCGCGGAGAGAAGTCAGCGGTAGAAAGCAGAGGGCGTACGGGTGAAAACGGGGTGACCCAGAGGATGCCGTGCGGTGAGAACTCCTCCTCCCATCGCCCTTCCACCGTATAATACTCGCATTTATATCATCTCCGCGGGCTCCGATGGTTTTGACTTTATAATTTAATGTCGGGTACCTGAAAGGGTTGCGAGTCCACCTCTACCGCCGCCACGTACCGCCGTTCGCTGTACCGCGTCCCGGATGAATTATGCGCAATCGTATCTGATTTCGGCTGCCTCCTCCGAACTCTCTTTCTCTCTCTCTCTCTCTCTCTCTCTCTCTCGCTCTCTTTACAGCTGAATAGAGCGGGACCATTATTCCATTATTGACACGTGCGAAGATATCACTGCTAATAACAAATTGCTCCTACATTCCTGACATCGTAACAATCGAAGAATCTTTCGAGAGTAGTATACAATGAAGCCTTAAATGCGACACTGCGGGTCTGGAAGATTCCTACACGAAAATATAGATATCGCGGTAAAATAAAACTCTGGGTCACAAAGACCCGCGTGAACAGTTGCGGTTATCACAATTTCACGTTTCACTTTCCGAATTCCAACTTTCAATGAATATTGCTTCTCGAGTACTGTCTTACGACACTGATAAGTCATGCACGACTTTGAAGACATGCGGATAAGATGGAAATACGTGCGTCGCGCCGGGCGTCTTATCGCAAACTTTTCCAACCCGCTGAGAAAGCCATCTTTAACTCTCGATGCTTGTTCTTTTCGCAGTGTTACTTTTTCTTATGTGAATAACAATGAGTTTCGGTTAAGCGATTTAACGTTAACCGATCGTTTCTATGCATCGTAGAGGATTGCTTATTTCAGACGTTGTGTTTTTTCTTTTTTTTTTTTTCTTTTTTTTTTCTGGTTTTCTCGTACAGACACGGGCATCAATAAATCTAGAGAAACCTATTCCGTGGGAAGCTACATCGGATTTCTTTCAGATTTATTGGGTTTATCGATGAATAAAAGATTATTTTCTCTGAAATTTCATGTTATGTTGATTTCACTTAGACACTAAGAACTCGAAACACTGTGTTAAGAACAATCAAATGATCCCGAAGGTGTTGGTAACGGTTTAATAAAAAAAATTAAAAAAAAAAAAAAAAAAAAAAACTCTGTGGTCACAAAATGCATGCATTTAATGGACGTTGTAAAGAAATTCGTTTTTTTTTTCCTCTTTCACTGAAAATACGAATCCAATTTGGAGAAGAAAGTCGAGAGTTTTCTATCAGCTCGGGTGGGAAGAAGAAATCTCCATGAAAAAGACACAGTGAAAGAGAGACAGAGAAGCGTAGATTTGAAACTGTGTGTTCGCGAGCACCTTGAGGATAGACCACTGAAAGAACAGCCGAGAGTTTACGAGAGTGGTGGACGCCGGATATGCTGCTCCTCGATCTGAGGAATTCGATCAGAAAAGCTGAAAGACGCGTATTGTATCCACCGGAGAGAATGTAAAGGTAGTTTGGTCGAGGTTGGTGCTGAGAGTTGGGGACTGGAGAGAAAGCTTTCGATTTTTCTAAAGACGAGAGAAAAACGAAGTGAGTTGCTTCACCTGGAGTACATTCACCCTAGGAAAGCAGATTAACCCTTTAACAGGGAAATCGGATCGCGGAACGAATATTCCATTACTCTCGGATGAGCGCGGGGAAGACCTTTTCTACTTTCATTTTCCATAAAGGATAAGAGAAAATGTGCACTTTGTGTGTATATCTTTCTTTGTATGAAAAAAATAAGACATGACACGGTGCATTAAGAAAAATCTGAAATACTTAAAGCAAGAAAAGTCCGTCAATAAATAACATCATGTAGTTTTTAATTTGCGTTTCCTTATTTTATTCCTAAATGATCGTGTAAGTCTGTAAACAAAATTTGTCACTAGGCGAATTATTTGATTTTTCGTGTAAAATTCACTTGAAAAAAGTAAATAGAAACGTCTTCGTAGAAATTGATATAAAAAAAAAAAAACACAAGTGCTTTTGTACATTGAACATGATGTCACAGATACAAAAAAAGCTTTGGAATAATTTTTATTATAGCGCGGAGAAACACGCATTGTGTTTACTTAACAAGCATATTTAGCAAAATTCACGATATGAGCTAATTACGAACTGTGGAAGGTACAAATCGTCGCACTCGTACATTTGCCATTGAGTATCATTATAGAGTGGCCGCAAGTTGTAAACTGTACCTTTGCGTTAGTGTATATACAGGGGCGTTATATTAGCGTGCGTATTTACTCCAAAGGGAGAAAGAGCCAAGCGATGCGTTGATAAACAGATAAACGCATACGCGAGGCTTTCAGCTGGACGTATTTAACTATGTACATGTCGAGTGGCTTACACATATGCGTTACTTTAGTGTAGAATACTAGTAGCAGGTATGCCTCGGGCAAGCTGGGGCTGCATGAAATTGCCTCCTAAAGCCTGTTTCATTCGTTCATCCACTATACTAATACTGGTTCAATCGCTAATTACGTTTTTAGTCGAAGCAACAAATAACACAAGTAAATGAGTAATAATGTAACGTTAGGTTGGCGGAAGGAGAGAAAAAAAGGGGGGGGAATATACGTGTTTCGGGGCATAGTTGCAGGTGTATTATAGGAGCGAAACAGAGTGAGAGAGAGGGAGAGAGAGAGAGAGGAGGGGAAAAGGTAAGGGGTGGAAGATATGCGAGAGCGATATCGCTGTGGACGAGTGGCGGCCCGTTGTGCCTCGTCGCTGAGTCTCTCATAATTCGAAGGGGTGAGTTTGGCCTGCGGCCAGCCGGTTTCCCGGTTTACTTGGCGGCCTTGAGAGCACGCTCTGCCTGGCGCTCGGTAGTCGAGGTACTCTAGATCTTCGGAGAGCGCGACGCGCAGTCGACCCGAGGGAGTTTACGTGGGGTAGCCCTCTCGTAACACCACCTCGGTATTTACGATCATTTTTATGGTCAACTCTGGCCCGCCATATAATTGCTCGTTGTGGCCAACCCCCTCCATCATCTGGCGCCTTGGCGTATATCACGCTACACACCCCCGGCGTAGGCTGCTTCGGGCCAACCTTGTCGCCCTTTCCTCTCGCTCCCTAAAACTCCTTGTGCCTCGGAGAATGGCGCCGGAATTGACCTCTTCATTCCTCCCTCCTGTGTACAATGTCAGCCAAAAAAGCCGCTCTTTCCGAACTCAAAGTGAAAAACTAGACGAAAAACCAGCCTGAGAAACGTACGTGCTTAATTGTTACACGGGCGTAACGCTTTAAGTACTTTTCAACTATTTCCAGCTCATTTCGAATTTACTCGTGCTTTTTTCCCATCCGTAAACGTTCGTACGTACTTCTCTACGTTTACTTTCACCGCCCGCGACCCCTTATCTTCTTTTACAACCTTCGTTTCTTTCTACATGAGCTTGTGACCAACCTAAAGACGATAAAAACGAGAGGGAACATAAAAATTCTCCAAACTTTAAACTTGGAGCGATACAAGCTCCTTTTATTTCGTCAATTTTAGATTAATCGATCATAAGGTTATTTTCATTTGAAAAATTCAACAAACTAGAACTTTGTCCAATTTTTATTCAGTTGTCAGAAATGATTTTATTCCATTCGATTCATTTCATTCATAACGAAATAGAAAAGAAAAAAATGGTAGTTCCCCCGAGCTTTGATGCGACAATCGTGAGAATGAACGAGTAAAGTATTCGTTCAAAAAGCCAATAGAGGGGAAAAAAGGCGTGTAAAAAGTCAATTGTGTTGCACAATAGACGAGCGCGTGCTCGTCAAATATTGATATCGTTTCAATATTGGGAATCGCGATTAATTGTTTCTCCACTAATAACGATCGTGTATTTATGAGCCATCGCTTTAATTCTTACTTAGCTCGATCCCATTAACTAATTCGTTTTGCTATCTCATGTCACAATACTACGTCATAAATCATCATGTGTGAAATATTGTTTGACGAACGTAGTTCTTCGAAAAACCTTGGCTTCCACTTGAATTAACAATAAATAAATAAATAACCAAATTCACTTTTTCTTTCTTAAGGTGGTATCTCACAACAAAACACGTTGTAATTTGTGTACAAAAAGAAAACGTTCGATAATCCGGTAGCGCTATTAACACTCTGTAGAGCTTTGTATATTTACACGCTAATCACACTTTCGACGTATTCGAGTAGTAAAAATCAATATTTGCAAAAAGCTTTGCATGTTCCATAGACATCGATTTTTATCTTTAAAACCACATGAGCAGAGTTTTTCAAATGCAAATCCGTCAGGTTGAAAGCTGAAGGAAAAACTAACGTTTCAATTGGGCAAATTGAAGTTTAGATATTCAAGAAAACATGACACTGAAGAAAAAAGTAAACATTTAATTATTAAGAGACAAATGACTGAGTGAAAATCGTTCAATCGAACATAATGAACATGCTTTGTGGATGTCGTGAAATATTAAATGCAACGGTCTCTTTATTCCTTTCTTATTTAATTTGTTGATGCGCGACAAGCGAGAGAGTAGGCGAGAGGGAAATAGAGAGAGAGCGAGAAAGGCAGCGGTAAAGGTAGACAGGGGTTTAGCGAGACCGCCAACACTAACCGGCTGTTTTCCAAGCAATTTCATTAGGCCACGATCGGCAAACTCGGTTGCTCGTTCTCTCATATTATTTTATGCGAACAGCCGCTCATCGGCGAGGGTAGCAATCTTACTAATGGCCGTAGCACGTAACTCACGCATATACCTACCCCTAGCATCCTCGACCGATGCTGATGCCACCACTCGAACTTCGTAATATACCTATCCGGTGTAGGGCGTAAACGTGCGCGGCCTATATTGACGCGAGTTATACACACACACACGCTCACAAGCCAACACTCTTGTCGGTCCTTCGTCACAAAGTACGTGCCAGGAGGTTGGTATACATATGTCGTGCATCATACTGCACATATGCTTCATCGCTATTTTCCTTCTATTACCTTCTTAAAAATGAAACATTGTTCATCCACAGGCCACATTAGTTGTAAAGATCTAAAATTTCGAATGCTGACAACGAGAGGATTGCAATGAGAACTAAAAGAGTTTCAAAGTGACCCTTAAATGATGATACAAAACATCACGCAAAATGCCACATCATGGAATCAATGCCTGAGACCTTCTGTGTTTTCTTTAACTTTCCACTATAGTTTCTTATAAACTTAAATCTCTCCAAGAAAAATCGTTTGCTCTCATTGAAATAAAGCACACTCGGTGCAGGCATTGCAAACATAGCGTGATTCCGATACTCGACGTTCGACTACACACAATCTCAAATGTTGACAAGTAAAACCCCAAGGTTTATATTTTCTTGGCCAATTACCACGTGTTATAACAATCGACGGAGTTGCTCGGAAGGATACACCGCTGAGGTCGATAACAAATTTAATAACAGCTTTCATTTTCTGCACGAAACATCGTGACAGAATCATGAGAGTCAAGCTAAATTCATTAATGTCATTCTGCAAAATGGCCAATGCTCTGTTCTTGGACGGACTCAATTGTGGAAACTTGTCAGTGTGACGAGCATACAAATTCCTGATTTTTGTGATTTCTTTTTCTTTGATTCACGAAATCTGACAGATGTTCGGCTGTCTTTCGTTTTTTATTTTAATGAATCATATTTATGTTTTATTTTTATTTATTTGCCTTTGATTGGGCTACTTCAGAATGGTGCCTAAAAAAATGACTTTTCGCGACCGTTGCCTGACCACATTCATTCGCAAAAAAAAACGAATCACGTTCATTCGGTTCCTCTATTCTTAATGATGACAGTGACAGATGGAGTTGGAAGCGTTTTTGACATTTGTCGATATCAATATCGCTTTGAACACAAATTTTCGAGAAGTCTCTAAAAAACGGTCTTCGGATTGGAATTTTCGAATTCGTGGGGTGATTAAAAACTAAACCTATGTTTATTTACGCAGAAGATCGATCAAAGTAACCTCCGTCAGATGGAAATAATAAAATATAAGAAATATCAAATGATAATATTGCTATTCTTTTTTATAGAACAAGTTCATAAAAAAGGCTGGTGTGACCTCTATTTAAATTTTACTTTGACAAAGCTCCTTGATACTTTCGAACAAACCTCATAATTTTATGATGAAGAAAATCCGCAAACATATTCCAGAAAAAATTAAGAACACCTTGAAGAAAAAGAGAAAAAAAAAACTTGCCATAGATCGAAATGCAGCCTTATGCATTTATAGATACACCGAAACTGCTAGGGAGATAGAAATTGGTCGAATGATTCGTGAAAAAGCACGTGCTCGGGCGTATAAGTAGCGAAAGAGAGAGAGAGAGAGAGAGAGAGAGAGAGAGAGAGAGAGAGGGAGGGAGAGGGAAAGACGTGGCTGAGACTGGCTTCACGATGTCCAATAACCACGAGAGCAAGAGCAACGCTGCGACAATCCTTCAAAAAGTTTTCACGTTGAAGCTGCCTGGTCTTGGCCGTACGGAGTATGGCTAGTTCAACACATTTCCGGTGTATAGACTTTTCTCTCATTTTATATGATTTTTTATTTATTTTATTTTTGCTCTATTCGTGGAGTCTCGTCCTACCGTTTTAAGTTGTCCCCGATGTTGTCGTTCCGCTCCAGCGGTTCCGCAGCGTCGATAAGTCGCATATAAATCTCGCTGTCCAATTCGATTACCGTAGGAGCGTCTCGCCAAGACATTGGAATGGAAGCCGATTCGAAATAAGTTTTACCCTCGTGTCTGCAGTATATAGAGCGTTCTTGGTTGATCGTTTGTATTTTCAATACTTGGAAACAACGAGGATTCCTTTGCGCGCGAGTGTAACGCTCATTGTACTTTATTGTCGTATCGGACTTGACGACAACTCCCTTCTCCAATTTGGCTGCCGATAAATAAGGTACGCGGAATAGGTGAATTTTTTAGTTTTAATCGTTCGAGCTAGGCGTGAAAAGTTGAGAATAAAATAGTGGATGAAATTGAAGAAAATACAAAAAAAAAACGAAAAAAAAAAACAAAATAGAGACACGAACGAAAAGCTGTGATTGTGTGTAGCGACAACGTAGCTAGAGAAACCGTCCTGGTAGAATAAGTTTGCGTGCGGCGACGAGCGGGCTATGTTAAGAGGGTGGGGTTCTCGGCACAATAGCTAGTTACGGGACAATGGACGGGGTGGGAGAAATTTGGCCGAATTTAATTATGAGACGCCTTGGGGAGCGCGGAGCGATGTGCCGTCGGCCGTTAAAGTCTCTGTCGGTACGGGTACGTTGGTATATAGTTGGGTTATACGTATAGTCACGTCATCCCGCCTCAACGTACACCCTCTTTTCCTCCTCTACTCTCACCCCCGGGAGATATTCAATACGGACTAATTTTCACCACGGTTCCGCCCCAGCGATACATCCACCAACTTTATCCTGTTCTTTGCTTCGTTCACTCATTTCGAGGCATCATTTTTCGACCTGGTAACACAATACGCGAATGGTATGATTCTCCATTTGTTGCGGTTATGAAAATACAACAACATCACATCAATTTTACCAAACAAACTTTGAGGAACCGAATCCAAGGTATAATAATGTAAATACTGTTTATTAACTGTACTTGTTACCTCAGAGCTCGCTTTGCACCATCGTTGTCCAACGGTATATTCACCGAATATACGCGCGCGGATTCTCGGCAAGTCCCTGCTGTGAGCGGAAAAGAGAACATTTGATTAATTAGACTAAATACCATTCTCCGAGCACTCATATATGTTAGATTCGCTCTATACGTCGTTTACTATTGGCTAATTGTTTACATTTACTTTGCACTTTGGTTTCTCCAACTATAGAGACGTTTTGCAAGAAATTGAGTATTTCGGCTGGAATTTAAAAAACAAATTGGGAATCTCTATTATACGGTGATGAATAGGCGACAAATCGACAATAGAATCAAAAGATTTGAGGCTGAATCGTTTATTGGAATAGCGTGATATATTTCTCTCTATGTATATTTCGAGAGAGAGAGTGAGAGAGAGGAAGAAAACTATTCAGTTATAGCTTCGCTGCTGTACGTCACCCACCTTTAACAATCCTCCCGCCCGTCTCACAATTTCCCGCTCCAAAGATATGAGCAGCAAACCCAACTTCAAGTCACTCTATTATAGTTGGCAAGTCTGCAGTAATCGTGTTAGATATTTTAATAAGCGAGAGACCCCGCGCACTAGGAAGAAACCGGATCTTCCGCTGTCTTGGTTCGGCCCTTGTTTTCCACCACTCCTTCTCTTTATTATCTTGGACCCCCTTCTCATTCCTGCTTTAGTTTCTTCTCGTTACCTCACCGACCTCATCTACCTCTTCGTCTACCCTCGACATTCTCCCTCCGCGCCGCGTTTTACATTTACATTTATATCGCAACTCATCTCGTAATCCTGTTACCCTTTTGTTCGAACAGTCAAGGCTGCCAGAAATACATCTTACGGTTACGGCTGAATTATAAATGCCGTATCAACCATGCACGTATTTCCAGCCCTTCGTCGTATATACTTTGTTTTTTATTTCTTCATTTCTTCCTTCTTTTAATTTATTACGCTATTACTTTTAATTCAATGAATGATAAACTTGAAACATTTGAGTGATCGCAGATTGTTGGGACGTACGAATTTGTCGATGAGAAATTTTTTGCACGAAACACGTGATCGATGGTGGACAATAGTTAATCGTTATCTCTTCTTTTTGAAACAAGATTTGCTACGATTTAGATGTTGAATGGTTGGAGGTAGGGAACATTCGCTCGTTGGTGATTTTGGCTTAATAGAAATACTGAAAGGTACAACACTGAGAAACGTTCGTGAGGATCGGACGACGCGCGCGCCTGTCGGAAGGTACGAGACCGATTGGATGTCGTTTCGAATGCTAAGATGCTGTTGAGAGTGTAGTTACCGTCCTTCACTTGGTTCAAGTGATGTTACGTGATGGTGGTGGTTGTAGAGGATTCTAGCTCTGTGTATATACTTGAAAATCTACAGAATGGAAATGCTCAGTCGATAGGAACCAGCCTCGAGCCTTAACCAATCTCGAAAAGCTGGAAGATTTCTTGGTAGGTACGAGGATCACGGGGCTATTCATCTTGCATCTCGTGCCGAGTACTATCACTGCGAAGATGCTACGGAGTCTGGAAGGCACACGCGGGTCGTGGGTTTAAAAGGAGTAAAGAGGTAGAAAGAGAGAGAGAGAGAGAGAGAGAGAGAGCAAGGGGGCTGAGTTACACGAAGAAAGAAAGTGCAATGGGCGGACGTAGAAGGGCGAGCAAAGAGTAGAAAAAGTTGCACGACCAGAGGGTGCGGAGTGGTGCTTCGAGAGCTGGCGAAAGGGAGCGAAAGAGAGAGAGAGAGAGAGAGAGAGAGAGAGAGAGAGAGATAGGAGGTGGGTGGTGCATAACATCCCTGTTCAGACGGCAAAGCTCAACCACGGCATTTTCTATTTATAAGAAAATACGTACCTCGCGATATTCTCGCGGGAATCGGTGGCAGAGAATCACCCAACTATGTGTCTCTCTGTTTTGTCTGATATACTTTCTTGCTATCTGAATTCTTCGTTCCGAGGTAAAAAAAAGTGGTGTACGCCGTGGGACGAGGGATTCATACAAAGAGAAAAGGGTGCGCTGTATAGAAAGAATGAAAAAAAAAAAATCGTGCTTCCGGTTCATATAATTCGCCCATATCTAGCTCCGATAGCGATGCGTTAATGTGCGTCTTAAATTAATTATTAGCAACCCTGAGTATCATCCATGGAAACAATAATTTGGCCCCTTTCAAAGTTTCAAACTTTTCTGTGATTCGTATTAGTCATGCTGATCCATTTTCAAATTCACTCAACAAACATTTGGCTGAAGGCAACGAGGATTAAAAAATATTTTAAAAAAATGCAAATGACGAGAACAAAGTTCCAACGAGTTTAAATAATGGCACCTAAATGGCAGGCTCTATTGAGGAATATCGCAATATCATCGTCGTCCGGTATATATATTTAATGAATTTAAAATACCAACTCCATGAGGCCTTGAACGTGGGGTCGGGCAATTTTTCATCGTCAGGCGCTAATTGAGGCCGGCCCTTCGGTGAAGTTGGACCGGTGGAGAACGCGCTTATACGTATAACGTGGCTTGTGTGTTATACCGCTACCCACAGCTAATATGGTATAGGGTAAACTTTGAGGAACCTATTGGAAGTTACGAGGACTATACAGAGTGGCGCGTTCGTTCGTTCCCCCTCACGCCCTACACTAGCTTTTGTTACCCTTTTACCCAGCTCCTGCACAGCCATTCGATCCGTTTTCATTTTCGTACGTTCTACGACGGGAATACGCTCGTAGTGATTTCTCTCATCCTTGAAAGCTTCTACCCTCTTTGATAATGTGTCTCCCTCCTGCTCTCAGACCCAACGGGGCAACACTCCATTGGCGAGAAAAGCGTTGGAAGTAACTGGAATCTTTTGTTTCCATCCCTCGGGTCGATTTCGACGATATACTGATCCTCGCGATTTCCACGTGTCTTTTTATCTCCGAATCTCGACATTCCTATATCATCAAGAACGTCCAAGTTCACAACAAACAATAGCTCTTATCGATAGTTTCGATCGGATGATCAATCGGCAACTGACTTGTCGCTTCCTTGCGAAAATCTCGCTCGAATGCTTCGACCAGCAATCAACGTCTGACTAATGATTCGTCGTCCACTGGGAAATACATCGGGCGGTTAACCTTTTTTTTCCGCAATCTTCACCATACCCATAGACTCGCTCGTCTCTCGTAGAAGGGCTTCCGATCCACCGTGATAAATGAGAGCTAATGGCCACCACCAAGTCTGGCCTTTTACGATCATCGAAAACTATCTATAGATTGTCCATCCTTTTATTTTATTTGGTCAACCCTTCCCACATTATCATACTTTACACACATTTACAATGAATACTTCAAAAAATACTATGCCCTTGCATCTATGATGCCTTGACAAAGCACACTCTGCCTCTCTCATAAAACGGAACTTCACACTCACAGATATAGTCGAGGATGATTTTAACAGCGGTCGAATCTGAATGATTACAGGCCGAGAGAACGTGAAAAGGGCTCGTTTCGAGATGAGAGTGAAGCATGAAGTGTAGAATTTCCGAAGAGTCAAGTCCCCCTTATGTTCCTTCATAGTTTCTCTTGTACGATTGACGTTAGTAGTAGTAGTAATAGTAGTAGTAGTAGTAATAGTAGTAATAGTAGTAGTAGTAGTAGTAGTAGTAGTAGTAGTCGTAGTAGTAGTACAGCGGAGCCTTGGACGTTGGGTGTCCTCCAATTTCAAGTTCGGACGGGAGAGACGTACGAACTTTGCCATCGAGTTTCAGTAGGTTGCGGAACAACTTTCCTTTGCCGATTGTCTCGTGAAGGTGAGAGAGAGAGAGAGAGAGAGAGAGAGAGAGAGAGAGAGAGAGAGGTCGACTGATGCTGAGAGTAGCAACTTTGGCCGGTTGTACGAGAGCCAAGTCGGAACAAGCTTGTTCTCTGGTGCAACTTTTGCTCCCTTTCCTTCAATAATATATTTTTCCTACATGTATCTCTTTTTTGTTCCGCTTCATACACGTGTATATGTACGGAATGCTTTCATTCTTAGTTAGTTTCTGTCCCATCAATTTTTCAACCGCGACCACGTTCGCATTGTTGTCAGATCGATGACTGATTCTCCAATTAGCGCCCAAGCTCAATTTTCCGATCGACATGTCGATGAGGTCACACCGCATGTTTCTTTGTCTTGTGAAAGTTCGTCAAAGGAAGATCGATACTATCTAGAACTGACCAATTGACTTTATGTCACGTGCCTTCGTTCTTCAGTTACCGGTTTCCCAGCTTTCATATTTCATTCGTGGTAGCATGAAACTGTTTCATGTGCGGTTTGTCGATTGCCGCTTTGGTAGAAAGACTAGGGACCATTTGATGAGAAGGTTTAACTCTGGCCTACTATTATATTTGTATATAAAAAATGAAATATCTCTCGTCGTGCCTTTGAGCCTATGTGTTATGGCATTTCATAGAGCACGTATCCAGTTTGGTTTCTATTATTGATACATGAACGTGGTAGAGAACCACCGCGATAGAGATGTCGTGGTTCCGTACGAGCTCAACCTTTACTTGGCTAATACAAAACGGTTGGGATTCAGCAGGAATATAAACGTTAACACAAAGATAGGAAGAGAGAGAGAGAGAGAGAGAGAGAGAGAGAGAGAGAGAGAAAGACTTGCGCAGGAGGTAAAATCGACAGAAGCTCTACTCGTATTCCTAGAGGCATAAAACAGCCTTACGATCGGCCCTTAATCAGACTTCGTTAGTTAAGCCACGTTTTTAACGAGGGTATTTCGCCCGAGTATTACGTCTCCGTATCACCTCTCGGAGCCATTCGCGAATGCTTTCTATGACGTGTCGCTGAAAGCTATCTCGCTATCTCGTTTCCCAGCTTTTTCAAACTCGTCTACCTACCGTAAAGAAATTTTTATTCCTGTCACTTTACATAATAGGATTGACGCCGTGTGCAAGATCGAAATTAAAAGTATTTGAGATTAAGCCAATAAGATTTATATTTTTTTTTTATTAGCTCTCGTCAATTGACATTCCGCTCGAACAAAAATTCAAACCATAAACAATCGATACACACCCTCCAAACCTATTGTCAGTGTAAGTCACACCGCCAAGTAATCATTCCTGCCTTGATGAATCGAGGTTTCCATTTAACCAACGTCCTCGACGCACCAAACCCACAAGCCACAACAGAACGATCGGTGGTCCGGCTACTACTCGACATTTCCACAGAGAAATTGGGTTTAAAGGTCAGTAGAAACCCAAACCGAGTCATTCTCTCCTCTTTCAATACCACTTTGTCTTTTAATTTATTCTCAATAGGCGAGATTTGATTTAAGATGAAAAAACTGAAGCCTCTATGAGATATAATTGACTCTTGTTAGTCCTAATTTTCAATTTCATTGATGCAGACATTATAAGAATCCTTGAAAGCAAAAAACTTCTTAATAAATGGAAATACGAGTGTTCTTTGACTCGCGATATTTTCAGGATGTTAAGTTCGAGCTTCTTACATGCAGATGTTTTATTTTTCAATCGTTCCAACCAATCAACCAAGTTATAAAACTTATGGAAGTTGGAATTATGTTTTCATACAATTGTTTAGAGCACGAGCTCCAAGGTTGAAAATCAAAAGGTTTCGCATATCGATTCAGATCATCGGTGTAGAAGGTAATATAGTAGGAGGTTCGCATTCCGGTCGGTAATCGATATATTTTTTCGCTCATTCTCATTTATTTTTCTTGGTTTCTTGTGCGGCATCAGGTATTTCAAGCACCCGTGTCATCTGAAAAATCAATACTTCACTAATTGCTTAATACACGATAAAATCTGAGTCGGTTCCTTGAACAATGCTTGAAAGAATACGCGTGTGACCTCGATACATATCAGGATTAAATAGAGAGTGGGGCGGCGGGGGTGGGGAGAGGGGGGGGGAGGAGGAAGTGTAATACCGTGACTCATTATCGGATCAAGCAAAATGCAAATGAGAAGAGAGCTTTTCGAAAGTAAACGTAGAAACTCGAAGAGGTAACATCTGAGTTCAGATACGGCTCAATATAAGATATGGAGGTCTGTGGGGTTGGTGGGATATATGGGTTTTGGTGGTGGTTGTTAGAGTGAACGAGAAAATGCAACATATTTACATGTATGTCTATATTTGAAGCGAGGCAAAGCACATGATGCCGCAGGGCCAAGGGGTCATCTTGTTCCTTGATTTACTATACACAGTAATCTCTGTACCGGGCCCTTTCTCTCCCTCTCTCTCTCTCTCTCTCCTTCTTTCTCCTCCGTTCTAATAAACATCTGTTTAACTGGCTCTCTTCCTCCCTCTCGAATACTCCTCCATAGTTGCTTCCTCCAAGCGCGCAAACGATGCCCTTTCCGGCTATGTAAAATCTCGTACACCCCCTTTGCCACGTTTTGCGAAGTCTGAGGGGAGGTTCTATGAGAGAGCATATGGTTGAACCGTAATACCTACATACCAGCGGAGGTACATGGTCGGGTGATATATTAAAGCCAGCAAAGTTCGGTAGTGCCGCGGTGGGTTTAGCTCTGCGAGTCGCCCCGCAGAACGAGTAGAAATGTGTATTAGGTATCAGTGGAGTAGCTAACGGGAGAAATTGCTAGTGTTCCGTGGTCTTTCTCTAGGCTTTTACTCCGCAGTAGCTACCGAGATGATGGTGGCTAGATCGGCCTGGACGGAAGACACGTATCCATACTGAATATCTATATGATATATATGCTCAAACCTGAATATATATATACCTGTAGATATCTATATAAGAAGCTGTACGGCTGGTGATGGTGGAGAACATGTACGCTGGAGAAACCCGGCGTTGCTACTCCTACTAGCTACGGGGATCGGTTGGGACGGGCGTGCCTCGCATAAGTTTACATTATCTTACCATCAGATAGGGTTCTACTCGCCAAGCCCCATAGTCACGGACAGAGAGAACATTTCTACGGGGTTTTCGCGCCAAGCTCAACTACCTGATGACGCCATCGGTATATCTACATCCTATGCGTTTTACCTGGTGTACACCTTCGCTGTGTATCACCTGCTGCATTGGTGTTGCGATATGGTGTATCTCTACCACCCTCCGCCCCCCCCTTTTTTTGTCTGCCTATCTAATATAAATACTATATGGACCTAGCTTCGTATACACAGGTAACCATGTAGTCCGTATTGAATTTACCAACCTATCCTTCCTGCCAACCATATTACCATCTTCCAAGAAACGTAGCTCCTATGGGGACTGTATATCAGTTTTCTATTTAAATGAACGAATACTGCAAAAACAAATAACAGTTTTGCAGTAAAAAAAAAAACGAAATATGTGTATACGAAATGCAAAGAGATGATGATAAAATAGAAAAAGTTAACAAAAATAAACGAATTATTTACTAGACGTTGTTGACGATTCTAAAATCACTTTTGATTGATGTTTATTTTCACACCAAATAGATAGCACTCTGGTACATGAGATATAAAATGAGACGAACACCAATTGCAACCCGAGAAGACTTTTTCCTCGTTCTCAATTTATTTCTCGAAGCTTCGTTAATGTGATCCAAACACTCGAAAGAGACGCCATCATCTTGGGAGAGATGCGAGTTATTTGCTCGAACTGCGAGTTCGGAGATTCTCAAAGAGCAAAAGCTGCATCACTAATCGTTTATCCATCGGGAATCGTTTCGTATTCGTCTCAATGGTAACAGCGAATTCCGAACGAAATTATCCGCTGAAATGGAAACTTTCGGTCCGTTCGAGAGCCAGCGAAACTTGGTGCTAAGCCAAATATTCTTAATGCAGGTTTCGAAAAGCCCTCTTGACTGTGAGGCGCAGGTGAGCTTAAAAATCGATTTTATCGGATAGAGCAGCTGATGAAAAAAACAAAAATGAAGAAAATTTTTAAGATCGTATAAAATTGCCAAAGATCTAAGAGGATCAGAGTCATAATTAATACATTAAAAAACTATAACTAGCTGCGGGAATTAACGGTGAGAGAGTTTGATGAAATATGCTAAGAGGCTTAAAACATTAATCTACATGGTAATACCACAGCCGCCTTTTTAAATATTCGTTTTCAAACTTATTTTTTCTTTCTTCTCATCAGCATGAAAATGAAAACGTTTAACATTTTCGGGCTATATTTTGACGTCCAAAATAGTCATTTTATGAAAAGGAATACATTAGTGAATTCTTCGCCTTGTGCTAAATAAACCGCAAATATAACGTACACATTGTTTCCCGAGCCATTAGCCGGGCTAAACTCATTTTGGGATTTATACTTCTCCAACATTATAAACAATGTTAACGAGATAATATTCAGACTCATTAGAGTTATTTTAACAGGTGTCGGTACACAATATACACAAAATGTATTATTTCGTTGTATAGAAACAACAGCACCACCACCGAGGTACAAAAGCAAATTTGAAAGTGAACACCACCGCCCCCGACGGGATGACGAATTGTCAGCGGGATCAAGCTCTGAATACGTGTTTATATCGAAAGCCTGCTGACGGTGAACCTGACGAAAACACGCTATTGAGTAATTACCTCTTCTCGTTAGTGAATATTACTTTCTCAACGAAGCCACAATGAAGTCACATTTAGATCGAGTAATATTAGTCTCTATAATGACAGCCGCGATACTCAATGATCGTGTTGTGTATTTTACATTTTTTTTTTTTTTTTCAACAAGATTTTACTGTCGATTTCGATGTCAGATTATTCATTTCGATAGAGCGTCAATTTTCAAAGTGTTATACGAGCAGGGAATATAAATAGGGGAATGAATACCGTGCGTTAATACGTTTGGAATGAAACGCGAACGGAAAAAGAGTGAACCTGCAGTCCCGTCGAGGTTCTGTCCGATAAGCAAAAGTAAAATGTCGATAACGGAAACTGGCAGAAATAGAATACAGTACCGAGAACCAAGACTTTGTAGGGATCGTCTCATTTTTTTGGTTTTCTGTGAGAGAAACTGAAGAAAGAGTGAAGGCGTGCCAGCAGGGTGGGTACGCTTGCTTCGAGGAGTAGCGGAGCATAATTTCTTGGTGACAGCGTGGCACCGGCTTTTCAACCCTTATAATATCCTCAACGCCCTCCCTCCCTCCCTTCTCCGTCCCCTGGTTCTCTCCTGTAACTCTCAGCATTCTACGCCCCGAGATTCTCCTGTCCCTCTATCCCTCTTGGGAATACATTTCCATGCATTTTCCTGAGGCAAGTTCTCTTTGGCAGACCCCAACGCTCTCTATCTCAGCCCCACCTCCTTACGACACTCTCCCAACTTTCATTCCCGGGTACTATGAACTAACCCCCGCTACCCTGACTGATCCTGTTCTCTCCGTGCCACCTCCTCCTCCTCTCCTACCAATCCCTTCGTTCTCGTGATGCTCTTACGCGCCCGCGCGTTTACTCCTCTACTGCGCCCCGGCGGAGCTTTAATTACCAACTTTTCCCTGTTTTCCGGAAATTCGAGCGTGAGGCCGACCAGATTCTTCTCGCCGACAGGCGTCTCATTCCCCGCATTCACTCTAGTTCTTCATCCAGCGTAATTCAACCTCTTTTTCCTTCATACACCATGCGAACTAGTGCTATTCTTGTTTCAACGCGTGGACCGAGTTTAATTCATTTCCTTCGCGTTCTCTTTACCCGGTTATATATAAAATGGGCTTTCGTAACACCGATCATCATGGGATGAAACATCATAGTATATCCGCAACCCAGACAATTCTCTCTCTAATTTAATTTACATGAAAAGTCGAAAAAGTTTAGAATACAAAATTCTAAAGATCTTTAATAGACTCGTAAGGAAAGTGCATCGAAGAAGTAGTTCATTAAAAAAACCCTCCCAACCGCAGGCACATTATTTTAACCACGAAATATCTTCAAGTTTTAATGAAATTTGCATCTGGATGATCCACCACCTTCATCTCCATCTATAAGTTTGATCGTAGCGGTCATGCAACTATAACCATTCACATAGGTATTTATTTATCGTGTACAAAGCATGGGAGCAGAGGATTGACCGTGAGGTATGCGGTGTCTGCATCGTACTGTGGTGTGGCGTTGGGGCGAAACAGGTGCAGTCCAGCGCGCTGTACACGGAAATTGCAAGCTCACGTCCCGCAGGTGCTCTTCGTCATCATAAAGCCTATCCTAGTACCGTGTACTGTATTAAACCCGAGCATGCCCTACTCCCACCACCCTTTCTATACCGAAGAGCCTTTAGCTCGGTTAACCCCTCTATGCTCCGTTGGACCATCCTCGACGAGTTTCGCGTACCAACATTTTCCCACACATTTACACGATCCAGTTATATGGCCTAAACCTCTTCCGTTCTACGCATCAGAGCCTAACACAAAAGCGTTCAACAAACAACCAACGCTATATTTAATAATCAGCATTTATGTCTAAAAGTTGGGAATTTGGTGCGGACGGTGCAGTCACGAACTGGAATTCGTGTGTTACGTTCTTCTCCGAAGGGCCCACTTCATTATGGACTAATTATAATTAGTAATTATTGTATATATAGTTACACGGTTCGGGTGCTAGTATTTTAATTTCCTGTAATACGAGAAAATAAAACTCAGGCTGGTTTTGTGAGACTATAAAATACGTGTAATTAAATATGAGGAACGAGGTGACGGTAGACACCCGTCGATTATAATGATTTCTTACGAGTCAATGCAACCACCGATCATGCCTTGTCCAACTGTGGAGTACTCTGCCATTGTTTTTCTCAAGAGTACGGAGCCGAACACGCAAGGAAGCAGATCCTCTATTACTGGGCTTGTACGTCGCCGACCTCACTTGCAAATATGTATACAGTATAGAGTCTCGAGTCGCGGGTGAACTAGCTCGCGTGTACATCGATCCGGTCGCGGTCCGACCTCTTCTACCTCCTACCAACCCTTCTCTTCAACTCTCTCGTTCTCTGCTGTCTCGCTCTTTCCAACGCACCCCCGTAGCCCATGGTGTGCGACTCTCGCTGGTTCCCGCATGCTACCACTTTCAATCCTCACCTCGATTCCCCCTCATTCGCTCTCCACCTCTCACTTACTCCTCATTCCCAGCGGATTTACCCAACATCACGCACCACTTTTCTTAAAGACTCAAACACGCTATGTGTACCTACAGCCTGCAGACGGTAGTAACACCAATTGCTATGCGCGCCTGGTCTCCCTGCAATCTTCTACGAGTCCCCGTTACCGTACTCGAAGAAGAGAAGAAAAAAAAAACAAAACAAAACGAAAATAAATAAATGTTAAAAATAAAACTTTACATAAAGTCTAATAACCAATAATCTTACGATTCGCTTGTTTCGCTGACACAACGGAATTACTTTTAACGCTCAGTCTACAGGAAAAGGTCATTCAATGACTTTTTTATAGGATCTAACCCCACGAGCAAGTCTTACCAACCTTTTCAACGACCTTCTCATGTGCATCATTTACCGTAACCTTTTTTTTACTTGCCGATTACCGTCAAACACATTGCTACGACAGCATCTGGAAATGACAGTGATCTGCACACAGCCAAGGAGGCATCTGTTTGGCGACTCCTCAAATTTTTCCTTCATGATTCCACGACCAGTATATAAGCAAAACTTGATCCATAAAAAAGGGAGTACGGTTGTAGGGAAAAGTGGAGGGCGTTATCCCAAAGACATACAGTTATTTCTATAGTGACAGTTGAACCCTTAGTAATTGAACGAGCTAAACCTCGTCTAGCTATCCTTGCATATAACGACTGTATTTCGAAACACAACCGGGCCATTACCCTCAGGCCGCATCGCGGAACTCGCGGCTTTCATGTCCCCTATTTGTCCGCCTTTTCCTGTTGAAAAGCCCTTTGCGGTTGGCCGTTATTGCTATACCACTCAACGGTCCACGAAATACTAGGATCGGGTCAAAAGGATCCTCATGTTCGTTGATCCCTTTACTCGGCTATAATTAAATCTCAATTCGTTCAGTTTTCCCTGCGACATTTTACTCTTTTAAAACTCTGATAATTGATAATTATCACGTCCTTATCCATCTTATCCAATAATTCGTATTGCAAAGTATCACGTCTCATAATTATTTGCACCATTTAGTTAATGGAACATTCAACGAGATGAAATGTGGTCGTAGACCTCGAAACACACACGCGTTATTTGCGAAATTCTCGAATTTCCGGAATGCATCGAGCATCCAATGCGTCGATGAGGAACTATGAACCATTCGCCGAAGACCAGCGGCTGGTTGATGGTGCGCTCGAGCGAATAGCTACATGACACCCGCCACCAATTATTGTTACCCACATCATCATTGCGCAAACCAATGCCTTGGGTCAAATAGTCAATTCATGCCTTTCGTCATTACGACCCCCTAACAGGGAAGCAACGATGCGCGGTTGGCACGTATATATGCAATGTGCATTCACACCGATACAATCTCTGGGTAAAATACATGATGATCGCTATAAACTGGCTCATGTACTACGCTGCCCTCTCTCTCTCTCTCTCTCTCTCTCTCTCTCTCTCTCTCTCCCTCTCAGCTGCGTGCATTCTCCCTTGTATATTATGTTCGTTTTCCCCGGATATAACACGCGTTCAAGGCCTATACGCCTATGACAAACGTGTACTCTCCGTACATGGACTACAATAGACACGTTATGCGGAAGGATCATTGCCGAGGACTTGCTACATTGGCTATTTGTCGATACTATACGCGAAACTTACATACCCAATGCCCTAATGATGTCACAAACCCTTGGAGGGTGTTTCGTAGTTGATTTATTGACAGGTAAATGGGAATAAAAATAGAGCTATAAAAATCATGGATCGAATTAACTGCTGACTGGATCGTGTTCTCAAGAAAAATGTGCCAAGCGTGCAATTCAAACTATAAGCTTCGAATAAAAATCCAATATTCCTGCCGCCGAGAAATTTTTGCTGTGTTTTTTTTTTCCGCTGTCTGTCCCGAGACACTCGATTCTCAGCCACCTTTTTATTTCCTACTGTCATATTTTATGTCTATAATGATTTCTCTTTCGTCCGAAAAAATCAAAGAACATAGTTTCGTGTACAATTTTTAGAGCTGAAACTATACTGCAGGACAAATAGTTCGGTTAAGTGCAAGAGCTCACCACCGCGTTACTTAATCTTGGCTTAAATTCTACCTTAAAGCATTGAAAAAAAAATGCAACTCCCAACGTGAATGCTTTACAAGTTCTCACCAGTTGGTAAAACCTCGTGAAATAAAGCTTCCAAGCACCGAGGTCAGTTCAAATCCCTTGGAGTACAATCTTGTGAATTTTCCTTATTATTAACTCGGGTATCAAACTTTGGTTCACCGCGGAACTGCCTCGAGCGCAGCTGAAATTGTTCCTCTGATTGCGGTGAATGTTACTCGTGTCTGTGACCAGTTCATCCAACTTTACGATGTTTTTCGTCCATTCAGTACTAGTTTAAGTAAAGAAAGAAAAAAAAGGTTATATTTGTAGTTTCATTAAAGCTTAGAATTATTGATAACAATAATCACGAAACGCAAATATTACGATGTTATATTTATACCAGAGTTCCAAATGGTTTAAAACACGAAAGACAATGAAACACGAAGTGGATTGAGATTCTGAGGTGGTCTAAATTCTTCTACAATCACTTGCGAATCGTGAACTTCTGAATTGAACTTTTGGTTTAAATAGAATTTCAATAATTATCGTCGAATGACAAAACGATCGATGAGAACAGGTCGATAGTTGATTTCTCAGAGGAGGATAGAACCGGTCGTCTTTTTTCTTCAGACTTCTATTTCTCCTTCTTCTTCTTCTTCTGTCTTCTTGTTTTTCTACTTTCCGCCTCTTCTTGAGAAAGTCCTGAGAGAAAAGGTGCCTAGACCGCCGCCCCTCAATCGCTCTCTCGTAATACTCGGCTTCGACAAGCACATTTTCTACCCTCTTCCCCCAATCAAAGCCATTATTAAGCCGTCTAGTGCCCCCACCCTGTGAGCTCTCGCGCCACTTTGTTCATAGCGCGTGAAACCGGAGTAGACGCCGGGGGCTAAAGGCCCATTCTGGCTCGAGATCTCTCTACTTCGAAGGAGGACTCGGGGGCTTGGTCGTTGGCGCTGCGCCAGCGTATTCATTCCAGAAACTAGACCCCAATCTAAGGGGCCAATTATTTAATCAATTCCACCCTCTTAGCGGTCCTGACGGCGGTGAGTCGGGGAGGGTTAGACTCCGAGTCCACGAGTTCCTACCTCCAACGGGGCTCGCCACAGTCGACGACAATTGAAATCGCTTCTCCTTGTCTTCTCCGAGTTGAAATCGTTGTCCTTTACTGTGCCAATTCTATACCTCGAATGGAATTCTCTTTCGCACAGAAGACACCACCCCCGCTTCTGCCAGACCGATTAAATAGAGACTGTAATCGTACGATCCTGTTGCAGTCGCTTTCATATATACCTACTTCAAGCTATACGTTTACGCAAATATATGCGCGCGATCCCCCTCGTTATGCTCTTCAGGGACACCATTTGCAATAGCAAAAGCGACTTATGCTCACCCTCTTCGATATTATATATCAAATGCAGCTGATGCTTATCTTTACAGTTGGTACGTGTATATAGGTCGAATATCATTTAATACAAACATCTCGGGGCAGCATCCCCTGCTTTCATACATTTATCAACTACGAATTATTCAATCTAGTAGCAATATCAACTTTACGACTAAAATAAAACAACTTTTTATAACTCTTGAATGGCCGTTTAACAGCCAGTCAAGAACGGCATTCCATCGCTTCGGTTTCACACCTACGATGACCAACATCCGGTTTTATATCATTTTACATTGGTATCCCGTAGTCATACAATCCTACCTTGGCTCTCGGCCTAGCAAACGACATTTCCGGTCAATTTCCCATCACCAACGCTCGGCAAGAAGCGTACAAGGCCAACATCGGAAGTAGATGGCGGAATTTGCCGACGTGTCGCACAGCCACAGAAACGAATCTCACAAGTGTGAAACCCTCCGGAAACTTGCTTCCTTCCACGTAATTTCCTTTCGTCCGTGGTCTTGCATGATCTCCGCTCGAAGCTCTCGCTTATTTATGAGCGTCGTACACACACATATATGCACAAATTATCTGGGCGAATAGACTAAAATGAGAGAATGGCATATCCTCGAATCATGAAAACGATTTAGCAGCTAATTCGACGTTATTCATATTAACAAAAAAAAAAAGGCCAAAATTGACATTATGAATGTTTATTAGTATGGATTCTAAACTTCCACTTATACATCAAATGAATGCGACCATAAGTGAATAAAACAGGGATTTATTTCATCAGGATTTATTTTGAAAAATCCACGGAGCTTTGTGATTTACTAAAATCGCACAGCTTTAGGAACGTTCGTTAGCATAGATAGGGAGAAGATGACGTACGAGCACCAACCGCACCGAGTCTTCCGACGATTATTATACAGATATATATAGGAATATAAGCCTTTTCCACCCGCCGCACCTCCATCTCGACGATCTACCTAATACGAGGCCGGTTGGCATGGTCGGGTGTTCCTCTTGAGCTACAGAGTTCTCGAAGGTCGAGTGATCAGCATAGTAGACCGCACCCGACCGAAGGACAAATTTGTGCGGTATATGGAGACTCTGTGTCTACCGGTTAACCTCGGCGTACAAAATCAGCGAGCATACACCCTGGCAACTTCTGACGGCATTCGTAACAGATGACACGAATCGTGATTTTCCACTCTGAAGCTGATCTCTTGTCTCATCGTCTATATCCCCCTTTGTGCATGCGATACAACCGAACGGTTATCGATCCTGCACCAATCCGACAAAGTAAGAAAACATTTTATAAGCGTTTTGCATCAATAGAGACTTCGACTAACGTATCGTCCGAGGTTTTTGAATATAAAATAATGTTCCCGAGCTAGAGGGAAATAAGTGGTCGACGTCGGTTACCATCGCTGTTGGTAAGGTACGAAAGCACACTTCTCCTACAGATCACAATCACTCGACTTTATGAGGCAATCACGCTCCAGGCACTATATAGCTTTTCAACACCCCTTCGGACTTGTCCATACACCTATATACACCCTCACAAATGTGCATATACCCATTTGGGGTATACACTTTCTGTAAGTGCTAGTAGGTACAAAAGCTTTACAGAGAGAGAGAGAGAGAAGGAGAGCCAACCGCGTCATTCGCACCACGACTTTCCAGGTGGACATTACGCCTTGGCTCCTTCTATGATAAGTACCGTAATTTTCCTCGCTATTCCCAGTAAAATGGCCCCGCAACACGTATGCCCGTTCGTGAATAGTCAAGATGGTACCGCAACGGGTGGCAAAAGATACAGCAATAAATAACTTTGGCACGTTATACTTCATAAAATCTGTATAGGTCTACTACGTATGGACGAAATAAAATTGGATGAAAAAGATTTTTCATGTTGTACACGTAATCGACCAACCACGTTACAGTTTACATGCACTTTTCCCAGATTTACTAGCTACCATCCTTGTTCCATACTTCTCTTGCTTTCTTTCGTTATCCTACAAAAATGAAAATTTGTGTGACAAATTCCGTAAGAGAGGCTTCCCCAGTTTAATCCAGGTTAACATGCTCATAGAATGTTGCTGAAGCTGCGTGTGGTCGACATTCGCACGAGAGAATGAGACGTGGATATGGGGGGGAGTCAACATACTGCGGTACCACGACGTGCTAACGAGATATATAGGTCTAGGCTGTGAGTAATAGATTCACATTACTGCGAGTCTCAAGCCCCTCAGTTGTTCTGGCAACTCGTGACGTATTGCACCAACGATACCCTCGACCATATGCGTTCGGCCTGTGCAACCCCTGGGCTCATGTAATGAGCCAACATTATGCTTTATCTTGGCATTATTACCTTTGCTACGTGTAGACAAAACTCAGATCCTTTCCCCGTCAGACCTTCTTCCAATAAATCAAACATCTTAAATATTTCGATACTTAAACTTTTACTATTACGATGATTATATATGAAATTCTGATCGTCAATGGTCAAGCTGTGGTCTGTCAGGCGTGTGAAAACTTCGGGCTTAAACGTCGCGAAGCCCATACGAGCAGATTCGAATCGTCTTATTTCAGGAAACATCAGCGACTCACAATTCATCACGTACATGACAAGTAAGTATGACTAATAAAAAGAAAAAAAAAGACAAGTTTAATTTTTAATCTTGTTAGAACTTTAATTGTATGATTATTTTTTTCAATACCGTAAAATATCTCAACATGTCGTCAATCCAACGGATATATGACATAGTTGCTTATGTAATATTTCATTTTTCATATTATACAATAATTTACAACATTAATTACATATTATTAATGTGAAACATTATTTACAGGAATATATCACTCATTTTTATAGCTAATTGATAATAACGTATTTTTAATCATAATTGTTATTAATTTACAGGCCAACACGATAAAACTTCCGGTCTTTTCATTTTCAATCTTTCATCTATCGCACAATTGTTTAAAGTTTACCTTTAGTCGTGTACAAGTGTGTGCTTTTCAACATTACAACTGTCTCACCGTTTCGTCCTGTTCTGATCGTAATCTCAATACACATGCAAGTACAATCTGCGAATGAGAGACACGCGACGTCCGCAAATTCGGAACTTCCACCATGCTTTTTACCGTCGAAATGAGATGTAGATGAGTACATCACGAAATCCTCTTTCAACCTTTCGAAGCATGAGAGGACACACGTTCGCCCGATTTTTTTCTAGTTTTTCTTTTTTATTATCGAACTTTACACAATAGATAACAATAGACATGAAAAAATTTATATGCGGTCATTATATTTGTAAATCGGATCAAAAAGTTAGTCAAAGTATATATTTTTTCAATTCGCGTTAGCAATTTTTTCACAATCATAAATGTTCTCCGAAAAATTGTACAGAATAAGGCGGATAAAAAAAATGGTACAGAATAAGGCGGATAATAAAGCGGATAAAAACTGATTACACAAAAAAAATGTGTTTCAAAAAAACCAACAAAAAATCTCCACTGCGTAGTATCCTGGACAAACCGTAAGACTGAAACAAGTAAAACGACAAAAAAATTGAATGAAAAAACAAATTAAAAATGATGAAAATAATTCACGCGCTAAGTGCAACTCACTCATGGTTTTCCCGAATGTATTCGTACAAAAAATGAAGGGAAAAATCGACGTAACGAATAAAGAGTTGTGTCGAGGCACGGTCCAGCAATAATGAGCGAATAAAAAGGTGATCCGAGTGGGACTCTATTCCAGGATCCACGGAGTCTGAGTCCGGAGCGCTAACCACTGCGCTAGGGCCACCTATATTCTTTCCATTATTGCCAGACCGTCACACTGCTCCTCTTACAGTGTTCGACGTTCTCGTTGAACAACGTCACATTTTCCTGAAGATTCTGCCTCTGTGGGCGATTCAAAGTTTTCTGCCGCGTTTGGGCTTTCGTAGATTCTACTGCTCAGGGCTTTAGTACATGTGCCTTGATGGGCCGTAGATTCTTCCTCGATGGAACGTTGATTTTGAAGTGAGTGTGTAGTCGGTGACGAAACTTCTGACATTATAATGTGACGATGCACGGTCCAGCAATAATGAGCGAATAAAAAAAGTGATCCGAGTGGGACTCGGTTCCGGAACCCACGGAGCGCTAACCACTGTGCTGGGGCCGCCTGTATTCTTTCCATTATTGCCAGATCGTCACAAAAGCCAAATAAATGCACATAATATAGAAAAGTATTTCAATCACAACTGAGTTTAAAGGATGTCGGGAGACGTCTTTGATATCACTATCAAAATATGTAGGAGACGTTTTTTTTCTGTAATCAGTTTTTTAAAAATCATAATTGAATTTTTTTTTCATCCCTTTAATTTTCACGAAACCTTCTTGTTCAATGGTTATAAAAAAAAATTCATTCCCTCAATTTTTTAGAAACTTTGCTTCATTCGTTTTTTCGAAAGCTTTTTATTAACTTTTTTTATTCATTTAATTTTTTTCTTGTCACCTTTTTGATATATTTTTTTATTATTCAAAACTTTCTCCATATTTATTTATTTCGAGTGTTGCAATTTCTAAAGCATTTATTAATATAGTTGTTGGTGATGCGTTTAAAAACAGGTAATTTTTCTGAAAACAACAAAAACAGCTCAAAGTGAAGGTAGCAGCTTATAACCGTATGAAGTTGTCGATAATCGAACACTACCTTTTATGGATGGAAATCGATACGGCAAAATAGGTTTGAACGTAAATATTGGTTTCCTTAGCGAGTTCGCTATAGATTTCGACAAACTACATCAGCTAAGAACACTGTCCGTCAAATGTAAAAACCACAAGCAAAAATTAGTTACGAAAAGTGTGACCGTTTCAGAGAAAAGTTGCTACAAATGGTTCTCCCCTATCAGCCGATCGCAGTGAAATGCATAATTCCCGTCTTTTTGCCCCGCGGGCAGTCGGGAGTTGAAAGAAAAAAAAGATACGATCATTTCTGTACTCGAAGCAAACTAACACTTTTGTTTACTGATTTGAGTCCAGATTCGTAATTAACCAGCCCAAAAGCTTGTGCTGGCAAAATTTCAAGTGAATGAAACATAAGAAAAATGTGTACGTCCTTCAAGGATTAATCCACAAACTTTGCTATGCCCTCATCCTTCAAATTCCGTAATACATCACGGGTTTAAAGTCATATTAAAAAAAATCTTGATGACTACGAAACGTGCCAGTATATAAATTGCAGCGCAACCTCTTTGCCCGGACGTGAGATTTTTCCCAGTGAAAAAGGGTGAAGAAAAAGGAAAAAAAAAGTAAAAAATTGGTTGCGCTTTAATATACGTGTTAAATCGAAAAATTTTATGAGAGCTATTTTTCTGCCGAAGCTCGCATGAATTCTTTCATAATCGGATTGCGCGACTCGTAGAGAGTAAAGCGGATAAGAGGATCGATGAAAGTAGGTGGGGGGTTGAAACAGAGAGAGCGAACGAGAGAGAGAGAGAGAGAGAGAAAGTGATGGAGACGCGAGTGCAAATAATCGAAAGGATGAAGAGGGCGCGGCAATAATTGGAACACACAAGGCTTTATTTTGTACCAACAAGTGCAAGTGCAACATTTATAAACGATAAAGTAACAACAGTGAGCAGAAGGTGCAGGGATGCTGGGAAAAGTTTATTTTGCTACATTATCCTCGGGGTACAAGAAGAGAAGAAAGATTAGAGAAATAAAGAGAAATAGAATAAGAATTGTAAGTTTCTCGAGTAGATTCCTTTGGGGACTTTGCAACGGTTCTAGCGGTGGAAATAGCGAGATCCTGGTGTGGCAAATCGCGTACCTAATACATCTTCAAGGTATATAGCAAAAGGCGAGTAGATATAGATAGTAAGTACCCATCTTCCACTTCTCTCTCTTCCTCTCTCTCTCTCTCTCTCTCTCTCCCTTCCCTCTCCCCCTTTCTCTTTCTCCCTCTCTTTCTCTCTCTCTGACTCTTTCTCTGTTGCTATTACCAACGTCGTATACTATAGCTTCGTCTCGACTGAGCTCGCCTCGAGGCTGCTTCTCCTTGCTACGCTGGGTCCTTCCTATACCCACTCTGTGACTACTTATTTAGAATATTGCCAGCATACATCTGCATAAATTGAGTGCAGGCCCGCTAGCATTCTTGTTTCGCGTCGCTCCCGACTGTCCTATTATACTGTATACAGCTATTTCTCCGCGGTGCGGGTGTTGGCTTTGGTTGAACGATGCAGAAAGGCCTATATTTTGACACGGACTGTGCACATTTGCCTCCGTCATCACAGCGTGCCAGTTGCTGAACTAGTAATGCTCTTTTTACTCGTTCTATATAAACAAGCCCTCTAGCACAGCCTCCGGTAACAATAATGCAGCGAGCTATAGCAAGAACGCACCTTGTTTCGAAGTTTGCGTTAAACACAACCAATATCCTTGTGATCGTTCACATTTATGACATTTCACTTTTTCACCCGAAGCTTCGAATCGAACGAGGATTTATTTTCATTTATTATTGTTATTATCATTATATATATATTTTTTCTTTATTTCTACTGTTTTGTGAACCTAATCCGCACAGCTAGTAAAAGAGTGAGTTTCTTCATAATGAAAAAGATGCATGAGGCGGCACGAATAATTCGGTTAGCCATGCGTACCATAAGGCTCTTCAAGCTGCCAGAGTAGGATTCCTCACAATGGTGAAATACATATTCAAATTGAATTATCCGGGCTACCAGACACGTTGATTCAAAATGATTCGACGGGCCGGCTCGTGTCATACCCTTCCACCACTTCAATCCCCTAGTCCTGGCTTATCAGCGTACCACGAGATCGTATATATACATATATATTTATTTTGGTACTCACCTGACTGATGGAAATTCCAGGTTCAACCAGAAGTTGGTTAAACGCAATTGCTTTGCATACGTATCGAAGTCGACATCATTCCGTGGGAAGTGTTGGCCTGTCCCATCGACGGTTATATACCAAAATCTCGTATCTATAGTTTTCTCGCGTCATCTGGCGTTTCTATTCCAGCTGGGATTTTGGCTTGTGGAATGATGCTGGCGGTGGTCTTGCAATAGCCCTGACGCGCAAGATCAATTATTAGCTTCCTTGCCGAAATCCAATGATATTCCGATTGGACTGCATTAATTGAATCGTCAATAGCGGAGAGTACAACAATATGCCATACGTACAGAAACATCCACAGGCAAGAGTTGTGTGTGAACGGGGATCGAAAACCCATTTAAATTAAATGAATGTTTGGCGTATGAGTAGTCGGCAGTTCTGTAGACGATTTCTGTATGCTCACATGCCTACGTGTCTATATACGCGCCATTTTATTTATATCTGCCTATGAGTGTCTGTGTGTCAAAGGTTCATTTTGTTAAGGGCATATCTCTATCAAATAAGCATTGCTTTCCCGTCCATTCGGCTTTCGACTCTCGTTATATCTGTTCGATCAAGCCACACGGTATATCGATATAGCGTGAATACTTATATATACACCGTTCAACTTGCCTGTAATGTATATGTGCGTGGTCTTTCGCTCGACCAACCGCGTCCACCGATCCACATTCCGGGCCGAACGACTGAAATACGAATAAGGTAGCAGTGCAATTATTTATGATAAATCGAGTGCTGTCGCAGTGTACACTCAGTGACGTAGCGAAAACGGCGAATTGCGTTCCACGTTTCACATCACTGGCAACCCAACCGAGACGATCCTAGTTTGCTGACGCAGCGAGCTCATCATACGTAACGGGCAACGTTTACAATCAGCAATGCTCTGCGGTGCAACTTGTATGCGAGCTTGCGGACTCGTGCCAACCGAACCCTATTGCCGATCGAATATTTCACGCCCCGTATCTACCTTTCTCCTCTCCCTACCTCCCCTCCCCCTCTCTCTTTCTCTCTCTTTCCTCTTTCTCTCCTCCCTCAAAACAAGCCTATATCGATTACCGTCGTTGCCCTCGAATTTCGATTAAAATCAAACGAGAGTCGCTCATATACGCGCAAACGGCGTTCGCATGCGAAATGAAGCCCTCGCAAACGGCGAGAAAATTGTCGGTATATATGCATTTGGCACACAAATACCGCATATACTCTCCGGCACTCTGTATCTTGCTCCAATACTATAAATAATCGTCTCGGATCTTTTTTTTTTTTTTCATTACTACGTGTGTGCAGGCGGTAAAGCATATTTGAAGAACGCGAAACAATTGAATCGAAAAAAATGTAGATTTTTGGTGAAATATTAAAAAATACTGTATCGAACTTATTGCTAATTGTATCCTTCTATTCACTTTTTTCATACAACAGCACAATTTCGATAAAAAGAAGCCGGCCGAAAAGGTCACTGGTCCTTGTTGCGGATGAACCCAGTGTCATAAACATTTATTCCTTCTGTCCAAGTCCACAATCGGATAGCTTAACCCGCAAGCTTATTTACGTTCGAAAAAAAGTATATTTTGGTCTAGAAAAACAAAGATCCGAATTAACCAAGCTTGCTCACTGTAGCGCAACTATAGAATAATTCTATTAAAACATAAGCTAGTTCCAAAGAGCAGAATCCTGTTTGTGGGTGTTGTCTCGAAGAGCAGAAAACATGTATGCGTAAAACGTTTATAGAAATAACGCTATTAGGATGATACAAAATGAGGAAAAAGCGCTTGGACGGATGTCTCGTCGAATATAATTTATACGGGTGAGGAAGAAAGAGAGAAAAAGTTTCGACAAAGAGAAAAAGAGATGCAGAGTGGCCCGCGTATAGATGCGAGTTTCTGTAGAGCGCTTGTTGCACTCGACGAGCACGCTTTTACACATCGAAACGAGTTGGGACATTCATTTTGCACGCAGCTCCGCGCTCTGTTTGTTCTGGCTCGGCATCGCACTCGCAATCTAATTTTCACCGGCGTTTAATCTTTGTGTGCCGGTTTTCCCGGCGCCCTCTTCTACTCTTCGCCTCTCTCCTGCCTGGTCGCTGGTGCGGTATTCGCTGGAACACTCATGGCTCGTCTCCTCCCTTCTTCCCACCCTCCTCATACCTTTTCCGGCACGCGCGCGGGGCCTTTTTTAAAGCTCTCGTTCCCTTTGGACTCGTCGTGTGCGCCTGGCGCCTCACACGCCCACGTGTGTAACGTCCCCTCCAAAACTAGTTTCTCCCTCGGTGAATACGCGCGTATGTATACGTCACACGTATGCACATTCAACCCTCTCTTTCTCTCTCTCTCTCTCTCTCTCTTTCTCTCTCTCTATTTCTCTCTTTCTCACTCTGTATAAACCTCGTATAACATGCATAGGTATGTATGCCTTGTCCCGCAGGAGTTGGCTCGTTTCCTTTCTCACGCACGATTCCAAATGCCGCGTGTGGCAGCTCGTTGCAATTATTTCCATCCTGTTTGTCGTTTGTCCCGCGTCCTCGGTCTTCGGTATATATTCCTACGTTTGTAACCCCCTCGTACAAACGCTTGGCCCGTTAATGCTGCCCGGTTGTCTACTGCCGCCTCCACCTCGGTCCACCTTTTTTTATTTTTTGCAATTTTTTTATTTCTATTCTGTGCCCTCTACCGGCGGCACTCCTATTCTTTGATTCAACAGAGACCGTTGTAGAGAATGCACACAGTTGTATAAACAATTTGATTTCATCCTACGATCGTCCCGTGTCGACTCGTAGTTAAAGGGCGGCTCGTCACGACCACCGAACCATTTTCATGCTCAAAAGTAACAGTGATGTAATGTAAACTTTTATGCACAACGCTATATGCTCCAAATGTTCTACTTTTTTTAAACGAAAAAGGCTTGGTTACGGTTTTTCGAGCAAACATCCTACACTTTACAACTACGTAGAATCTTGTGTTGCTCTCATTTAATACTGTTGACGTACTCTTTTAAAACATTTAAATGGATCGCATATTTACCACTAATTATCCATTTATTTTATACTGAAATATTAACGTATGTTAATTAATGATCTACTTATTATTCTTACGGACTTAACATGATGGGAGGATGTTCAGTTTTTCCACCTCCGAAAGGGTTTGGCTACTTTGGTTATGAAAACATGAGGATATCTCAGGACTAAACGGCATCTGGTTAATTTTATAGTTCGAATACACCCCACATGCTCGCTCGGAAAATTTTAAATGAAGCTAATTTTAACTGCTGATTATACCGTACGGAAATATTGCTCATTTGCCAGCAGCTAGTTTTGACATACGCTAATTCCCGGATAGGTAGCGAGTGGTCTATAAACGCAGCGGCTATAACTTGAAAAAAAAAAAAAAAAAAAAAAAAAATCAAAAACAACATATTATCAGGGATATACGATGAACTCTAAAATACCCTAATATCGTATTAAATGAAAGCAACCATATAATTATCGAACAACTCTTGTTTTTTCGGAACTTTGAACGTGGGGTTTTAGCAGGTTTCGTCGAATAGGAGGTGGAAGCTCTTTAATTCGTCGATAAATTATAATGGAGAGAGTGTTTGAGAGGATGAGGGAGAGGATCGTGGCAGGTGCGGTTGATCCGTCGAACGGCCGTTCCGCGTAAATAAATATTCTATATTCCGTAGTACTTTAGCGGATGAATCACCGGCTGATAATCGCCTGGTATATAATGTAGAACGAGTGCGCGCTTTCAGGCATTCCGTTAGCTCATATGGGACTCTCTCCTGCTACAGAGATGCTAATTTTCCCTCATTTTCGGGCCATGCTTTTCGTTTAATCCGGAAATCCCATTGGCGGTCGCGCGTTACATTTTCCCGCATCAGCAACTAGCCTATATATTCATCCTACAAATTAATATATAGTTATACAAACGAATTGACTAAATACTTCGTTTGGGTCTCCCGAATTAATAATGTTGTCCTGGCGTACTATTTTCTACGTTACTAATTGCATCTAATTACATTTTTTAACTTACATTCCACTATTCGCTTGACATAAATTTTCTCTTTGGATCATATCTGCTATGCGGTACACTAGGAATAAACATCTTTCGTGTTTACTCTTTGATCAACAGTTTGTAATTATTTGATCATTTTCGAGAGGACGTTCGGTGATGATGGTAAAAAAAAGCACACACTTGAATAAAGTTCGCGTCGTAAAAACTTTTATTTTCAGTGAATTCGCAGGGTGGCAATTCCAAGCTGATGACAAGCCTGACACAAGAAAATATGCAATTAACAATTCGATCGGTTATTTGTGCCAACAGGTCCACCGAAAATACTTGTGAGGCCTCGTTCGCAGCAGGTCAAGGCTGGAGGGATCGCCAGTTTTTATTGCAGCGCTCACGGAGCTCCAATCCCTCAAATTCATTGGCGTAAAAACGGCAAAAGATTTTCTCGTAAGTTGTTGAAAAAAAGTGATTCGTGACGAATGTTGAATTCGATCGAATTTTATTTTGCCTACGATCGTAAAATGTGGATGATGAATTAAATTGGCTAACTTTCGTGCTTCATGAAGAATCGCAGTCACGATACATGACGCAAACGTATCCCAGCGGATCTTTGCTCAGGATCAATCCAGTGAGATCCGTCAGGGATGAAACAAATTGGGAGTGCGTGGCTGAAAATGGAGTCGGGGATCCAGTCACGGCAACTGCTCAACTCGTCGTCTACGAAGGTAAGTTTATACTTTTTCTTACTTTTTGAGAATTCTAGTTTCTCGCTCTCTTGTGTGTTGACTCTGTTACGTCGTGCGACCACGCGAATCTCTGCGACTCAACGTGTGTAGAAGTCGACAAATCTTGGCGAAAGAATAAAATAAATAAAAAAATAAAAAATATATATATAGAAAAAAAGAGAACTTAGCACAGCTGGCAGTGTCATCGAGACGCGAGTTCCACGTATCACGTTCTCTTCGCGAATCTCAACAGTGAGTTTCCCTAACTTTTTCAAGTTTCTTTCTTGAGAGTTATCGCATAAGCCTCGAAAAGAAGCGATCTTTTTTCCTACCCTCTGTGAATATGATCGTGATCGACCATTTCTCTCTCTCTCTCCCTCTCTCGCCCTTTCTATATCGTTCTATAGATAAACTCATCTCGCCGAAGCCCTCCCCCTACCGTCGCACTCTATTTTAACGGATGGACGAGCAGGTTAATGGTGCCCAGTCGGGCGACCAAACGGAAAGCAGTTTAATGGAAAAGAAGTAGCCCGGATTCCGTAAGGATTCGTCCGGGAGCTGCCAACGATCCTATATATATATATAAATATATATATGCATCAGCAGCTACTCTTCGCGTTCCGCGCGGATTCACATTCGCGAGAAATTTTGTGGCGTGGCTTAATTGCTTTCTCCGACTTTTCATTCAAATTAAGGCGATAGGTCATGCTTAAGTGTAAGAGAAGAAAAAAAAACGATATATACATATAACAGCACGAGGACGAGGCACAAAGAAATAGGCCAATGCCCGTTCTAATTAATTTTCACTCCTCGCGCCTCATTCTTGCTTTTTTTTCAAGGTTTAAGATACATTCTTGATCATTTTTTTCGCCAAAAACTTATCACTGTTAATGTCAAATATAAGTTTCATTTTATTTATCGTAAGATTGCGGTAGGTTTTAATCAACTCAAATTCTCGACAGAAAGTTTGCAACGAAAATTCAATTATTCCGGATGAGAACGATATGAACAACTGTTACTCGCCAGGGTTCATAGGTAATTGCAGCAAAAGTGACAGTAGAGAAGCTCATGACGTTTAATACGAAATACAGTATCGTTGGCGAAATTTGGGTTGAAGGAGAGTGGGATGCTTAATTTTCAAATATATATATCGGTGGGTAGATCGCAGTAGCCACGAGGCCGATTGATTGGAGTTACTGCCGGCTGTTTTGTCTTTCGGTCTGGCGTTTCCCCTTCAGCACCGTTTTCGCATTGGCGTTCGACGATCCACGTTCGCATTCATCGGCATTCGGGCCATTAACCGGACGAAACGTAAATTGAAACTCATGCAGCCGGCGCGCGTTTCCTCCCTTTTCTCCACCTCTGTTCTGTGTAATCTGCCTCGCTGGCGATGTGCCCTGAAAATCGGTCACCCTCCCTCCCTCCCCCCTACAGGCTCGGTCACGCTGTTGCTGCTACTGGTTTTAATTAATCCGGGAGATCCCGTAATTCGACGTCTATTCCTAATTATTCACCACGTGAATTTCCCAACGGAAATTCTACACAAGCATTTAGACTTTTTATCATTCCTGTAGGAAACCATATGCACTGTTGAAACCTTCGAAAATCTACTCATTAATCCACATATTCTCAAAATTTCGTTCTCAAACTCTCGACAGATACCATTTTTTCGTGCATCATGTGCGAGTAAAAGATAAGTCAATCCTTGTTCCAGTTTCATTTATTTTTATTCGCATGAACCTTTAGGAAATACTCACTGTTCTAGGTTCGTAGTATTTTACAAACTAAGAATTACATTTATAGAAAGTGGGTCATTCATTTTAAGAGAAAGCGCATCTATCGTAACCGAACGACCTACTAACGGAAATATTGTAGTAAAACGTCATTGGTTGACCGGGTTTCCGGCGGTCCGGGCAAATAATAAATTATTCTTGGCTTTTTTCGGAATATGGATCGACGTCAATTACTCAAGTTGGTCTCTTGGGCCGCTGGGTTGTCTCTTTGTGTCCCATCCTCTCTTTGCTGCGGCATTTGCTTTTTTCTCCAACTATATTCGGAGACGTTCCATTAAGGAAAAAAAAATGCTGTATATATATTTGTGTAACCGGTGGACATAAAGAAATGTTTCGAATGTACACGGCGTTCCGTGGTCGCATTGCATTCGCTGTACTCACTAATGAGAAACGTAATAATTCGTTCGCGTTGCATTCTGATTAGTCAAACTAATGGTGGAATGATTGAGAAATATCTCGAGGCATGGCCGCCCATTTCTTCTACCACCGCCGCGAGTGGAGGCGATGGTCGAAGGTACTGTAAACGAAGAAGGAAGGAAGGAAGGAAGTCGACAGCGAGGAGGCCGAGGAAAGCTAAGGCGGAGAAAAACAAGTTCGACGAACCGTTAATATTAACAGCAGCGTAGTAATGCGAAAGTAAACCGTTGATGGTGCGAGGGGACAATATTTATCCAGCAGAGTGAAGTTGAGTCAGCCGAGCTGAGAGGGGCAGGAGAGGGGGGGGGCATTGAGGGATTTCTGCTTCAAGCTTGAACTCTTTTGTTTCGAGCTAGGGCGCTTTCTTTGGCGAAAGCAGGGCGAATCTCCTTTCGCCTGCCTTTCTCCTCGGCTATAATATAAGTCCGTCTCACCCTTGCTTTCGTATAGTCTCGGCCATGAGCGCTCGGGCTGACTTCTTCCCTCGTGTTTCAATCCCCGCTGCTGCTTTTCGTTCGCCCTCTTTTCGGTCTCGCGCTCACTCAGTCTCTCCGGTTGGGTTTGGTGCACGTCAGCGCGCGGGGTCCGTCGCGCGTCAGCCGTTGTTTGTTTTCTGCTTTTCCTTCTCTCGGACCACTCAACCGACTCGTTGCTTTAGAGCCCCCGTTATTCCTTCGTCCGTTCCGCCCCCCTCCTCTCACGTTAGTTTGATGCAGCCCGCGTTCTTTGCATTTTCCTCTTTCTATACTCGCCCCCGGCCCGTGTATTTGTAGCCACATCAGGCTCTGCTCTGTCTTCTTAACGGCTGGCTTTCTGCCTCAAAATTGCAAGACCATCCGTGACGAGACCTATCGTTTATTCCGAACCGCAACAGTGGAAATACCAGACAAAGCAGAGATAAGTTTACGGCATCGACGAAAGGTGATAGCCCGACGCTAAAATCCTTCGGCCCACAGATTTAACAACAACGAGAAAATAAAAAAACAAGCACGTAGTCGCAGATATCCCGGTGAAACAGAAGAGGAGTAAAAAAAAGAACACGAGATACGGGGGACGATTAAAGGCAGACCTTGTGTAGATAGAAAGAAAAGGGAGGCCAAAAGTTTCGAGTCTCCGAAGAAGTAGCGTCGAACGATCCCGTCGAGTCTCCGGGGTTCTGAGATTCTCGCACAAGTTCTGGCAACTACGAATGAACGTGTGAGAGCAGAAGTGGTTGGGGGGGTAGCAAAAGCGATACCAAACGAAGACCATGAGCAGATGACTACAAGAAAGAAGGACATTGTGGATGGACCCAGGAGAGAGAGAAGGAAAAAGGATCAGGGCTGAAAGAAAAAGATCAAAAAAAGGAGAAAAAAAATACGAAGAAGAAGAGTCAACTTGGGAGAAAAGTTGCTTGTTCGAGAAAAGGTGGTAGGGCGGGAGAAAGCAGTGAGCTCGACTGGGTTGGATGGGATCCGAGTAGCACATACAGAGAGAAAGAGAGAAAGAGAGAGAGAGAGAGAGAGAGAGAGAGAGTATAAGGAGGAAGGGGAATTTAATTTGGCCGAAAAAGCGCCGCCTTAATTAGCAATTAATTGGCACATAAATTAGCCGCGATTTTTCGGCTACCAGGGAAGAGTTTTTGCCGCAGATACCGCAGAAAGACGAGATAGTTCCTCCCCTCGACTTTGAGCTGCCGCTAATTCGCGAATCTTCTCACTCCTTCGCCTCCCAACCCAGGCAACATGACTAACAGTGGTTCAGCCTCGTCTAGCGATAAGAAAGCCGCGCTCTATGGAGTCGACAACTATTTCACCAATTTAACTTTTCCACCAAAACCTCACGCTGCCACTAACGCGTAACTCTTCTGTCTCGTCGTATGATCCAGAAGGTGGCAACGTTACCCAAGAGCCCTCTCTGACGTACACCCACGACGACATCCAAAAGCTCGTCGTCGACTATCTTCCCAGACGACGGACAAGCTGAGGTGATAAAGTGTCGCGGAGGAGGTCGCTCCAACGAATGCTAAGTCCTTTGGCAAACAGTACTTCACCACCGCCAGACTTTTCTTTCCTCTCACTTTTTTACTGCCGTTCTCTTACCAGTTTGCCTTCTACTTCTTATTTTTGCACCTCCCAGTAAGCGTGACATCTAGACAGCCGATCCCTTATTCATCGACCCAATATTGAAATACCCTATCCTCCGGCACTGATTCTCCCTGGCCAACCTGTGGATTCTCAAGTCTTTGCATCTCTCTTTCACCATCTACTCCTCCTCCTCTTCTTCCTTCTCTTCCTCTTCTCGTACTCATCTCTTTATGTCTGGCAGGACGAAAAATCTTCACTAGAAAAATCGATTGCTGCTTTCATGAAAAACGTCTCTCATTTCACTTTTGCCTCAATCATACGTGGTACGTACAGACGACTGGAAAAAATATTATTCCCATTTTGTGAAATGCACTCCCTCAAGCAGCTTCCATCGAATATCTGGTTATGAACTTATTATGCATGAGACTAAAAAATTCCTCTTCCTTACACTGCCCGAACGACCTACCAAAAGTTTCTCCCTGTGATGAATTCACTCGCAGTGAATAAAACCGAGCCATTGCTTTTTTGGTTGGTAATTATACCAGATTTTAATAATGGATGTTCAACGTAGCAGTTTCACAAAGGTTGAAAAGTGTGCTAGTGAAGATGACCGATCTCGAACAATGATTTCGTTGCCGAGACAGTCTCCGAAGGCTTGAAATATGATCGAAAAAACAAGAGGTCGATTTACGAACTGGTCGAGAATTCAGTGTGATGCTCTCTACCACACGGTAGTTGCATTTTCTCGAGAGGTTTTTATCTTCGGAGCTGGAGGATCGCTTCTGACGCTCTTCATCCCCTCGGCCTCTTGGCCTCACAAGCTCTTATATTCAGCTCGACGATATTCTCTCCTGCCAAGACTACGATTTCTCACCTCGTTCGTATGAAAACGTATTTGCACATTGGTACAGTCCGAAGCACAAAATTTCATACTCCTCTCTGCACTTGTCCGTGCTTTTCGTTTAAATGGAAAAAGTTTTTTCTTTCTCCCTATTGCAATTCCATTCATCGGAATAAAACAATAAAATCCTTGGTTTGGCGATGATGAAAGAATTATCCGAATTAGACCGTAACAATGGACGTAAATGGATCTTACTTTCAAAAAATTCCTTCGCGACAAATGAACATTTCCGCTATTTTACCATCGATTCATTCCACACATCAATCACGAGTGATATTCGCGCCATAGATTTGTCGCGTCAACGCAAACATTACTCTATTTTCTTAAATCAAAGAGAACACGAGAATTCCCAATCCAATTTTCCTAAAACGCTTTTATTCACTCGGACTTTCAATCCCCGCAGCTGCTGGAATATCCTCTTTTTTTTTTGCTTTTGACGTCACGACCAGACAAGATCTCTCAATGCTCTTCGTCACCGATTAATTATTCCCTCGTCCCGTCTATTCGCGTAGGGTACTATCGAGCCCAATCGTCCTCACTGTTCGTCACATCGACGTCGTAAGATAGTTTTCGGTTCGATGAAACTCTACGTGCTCCCTCGGTTCACCTCACTGGGCACTGCTGGTGATTTCGTACTTTACTATACCGTCTCTCTGTTTGCATACGTATAATTATAGAGGTGCAGCCGAACACGAGTTCATTATAATCAAGAGCAAATTCACTCGTCGAGAGTCCCATGGTCTCTCGTACAGTCCGCATGAATCTCAGACGGGAGAATATATCCAACCAACGTTTCTCTATCCAACTTCAAATTTATATTTCAACCCTCTCGAGTGTTTTTTAGCAATAAATAAAAAAAAATTAGAAAAATTAATCGCCAATCTGATGAGACACAGATTTCATTTTGGATGTGGATTTAATATACTGCGATATACACTGAGGAAAACATTGAGTTAAGCCAACTAGATGGCACGGTGTAATACGCCGAATGTGAAAATCAGTTATTGCAAATATTTATTGTGTTACATGAAATGTATGTGGCGTTGATTCCCGGAAATCTAAAACAGTGGAATTGACTTGGTTCTCTCGATCCATATATATATATTTTTTTTTTTATAATAAAATTGACGATTCATACAAATGAACGATTTTTTAAATGAACAAAATTTGGACGAATTTTGACCCCGTCTTTGTCAATTCAACAAAACTCTGGTCCCAGGGTATTCGTTTGATTTTTTGCGATTTTTCTATCGGAAATATTCATGTACAGTGGCTGATTTTATATTTTTTAAAAGGCTAGTGACCTCAAGCTCGGTATACATAATAATATCGAGTTAGAGGGATGCTCGATCAGACTTGGTAATCTCAATCAAAGTTCGAACACCGGACGGCAAATAGTGAGGAAGGGTATGAGAGACACGGCTTTGGCACGAATACACGTAGTTACTAGCCAATACCTGTCGTGACAAGGCGTCAAGAGATCATTGACGCGATTTCGGAGACCACGATATTGCGCTGCCCTATCATCGATTTATCCACTCCCTCTGATTTGTCGCCTACAGTAGTTGTCATACTCGACCTCGTAATGCATGAGATAAAAGAATGATAATTTAGTATACGCGAGGCAGTACGAAAACGTCGAGAATTTTGGAATGTATTAAAATAATTCTAGAATGGCATCGATTGACAAATACATGCATACAAATATTTAGCGGACTGAACTATTTGAAAAAACGTACATCTATATTTTCCGCTTCAAAGCATCAGTGCGACTAATTTTAAGTCGCGGCACGTTGATAATTTGACGAACGGGTATGGAAGGATTGGGGAAGATGCGACGGTTACAAAAGAGAATGTCTGATGTAGTGGTGAATGAAGGGGAGGGTACAGAGCGTATGGTCGATGAAGTGGGTGGATAATCATATTCGATTAGGATCATCTTCGTGGTCGGAGCCTTTGTCCCGGACGAATGTTGAGGGTGGTGCGGAAGATCCCAGGCTGGTTAGCTTAACGCTCTCGAGCGTCGTCCTCTCTAGAGGCATTCGAGAGATCCTCTTCTCATCGTCTCTAACTCTCTCACATAGGCGATGTAGATACTATTCTAGTGGCGGGCTGCCTCTATCATCCTCACACTCTCAGACCCCATTCTAGCTCGCTTAATCTAAATCACGTTCCCACGTTCCTATGCCCCTCGATCCTCCCCGTTTTCCTCTTGCAATTCATATCCATCTCTCCGTGATGGAGACCCAAGAGCCACGGGACTACGGGACTGAGTCATAGCCACTTGAAATCGGCTAATTATAATCCATTGGGTACGAAGGCGTCCGTCCGGAGCAGCTTAATTCGTTGCCACCATGATCTCTAATTATCCACGATTTTCCAAAGATGCGAATTCATTGCTCGTTTTCAACTCACTGTCAATATTATTCAATCGGACAGAGCCCTTTATGCAGTTGATGCGGAATATTAGTGGCGGATGTAAACACGACAACATTTATGAGTGTTCCGACGGAATTATTCCTTTGGACAGTGAATTAGTGAATGTTTGCGGATTACTCCAGTACAAACAGTCGTAGACCGAATGAGCTGGATTTCAAAAACTCCCACAGTAACTGGCTATAAGCTCACGTGCCTCGTATAACACGGATCCACAATGTGAAGAAAGACAGACTCGCATCAGCCATTTGCCGTTGAACTGCGCGTGAATTCAATAGGCTCACCAGGCTACCGATACTGTCAGTCTGCTGGTAGCCGTCGTGAATACCCGCCCTGACAAGGAGCCGTCATAACGGGGCACGATAAATTCGTTGGTGGAAAGTTGTATACGCGAAGCTACTCCCTCGAGAAAATATTTATTCAACGGCACCTCGGACTGTGGGCATACTCGGTTAGTGCACGTGTATGTGTTATCTCTGCCCACCCCTGCTTCCAGCTCAACTTACTACCACGATTCATTAGTATTCCTATAGAAATCGTTGTTGGCATTTCGAAACTTGCGCAGAATTCCAACTGCAGTCTCTCTAGACCTTATGTACATGTATATCGAGCACATAAAACTATGTGCTTAATGTGCCAGTTCGTACGTATTTTGAGCCGAAGAAACTCGTGCCACTTTTTTACTGATGCGGAGGCATTTCACAGAGTGTACTTGGCAAAAAGATGAAGAAAAGAAGAGAGTGAGAGGAAGGAGAAAAAATGTTGGAATTGGAAACGTTCGATGGGATAGGGACAGATAAGAGTCTAAGAGAGGAAACTCGAAATAAGTAGCAATGTAAGAGAGCATCGTACTTTATACGCTTGCTCGTCGAGCCCGCATCTGCCACGACTCTCAAGATACGGGTAGTTCTCCGGCATCAATTATACTAATGGAGATCGGGTGGTCGGAGAAACTTGGTACAGCAGCAGTAGAAGCAAGGCAGGAAGGAACACCGAGCACCAGAATACCAGCGGAGCCACGAGTTGAAGGTGGCTGCTGGCATCAGAGGTGAAAATAAAGAAAAGGGTGAGCAGCCGAGCGAGCAACCGAACGAGCTTGAAGGGATGAAGGATACAGAAAAACGAAAGGAGAGAAAGAGAGTAGATAGACAGGAGAGTCCGAGGGTAAGAGAGGCGGATGCTTTCAGGGTTAGATTTGGTAAAAGGAGTGGGCTTGGCACTGCACCGACTATCCCGCGAATACGCCTGGAAAGAGCTAGTAGCTTCGGCAGGTCTTTCGAGTGGTTGGCCGTGTCAGTCCGCGGTTCCACGTTCAGTCTCCCGAAAATAAGAAGAGCATTAATGAATGAAGCTGGAAGGGACATCAGACAAGCCGGAATAGTAAGAAACCGTACTCCACCGAGGGTTCAAGTACGCCAATACCATTCAAGAGTTGCCCGCACATTTCTCCCTTCGTCTCTATATATACGCGTTATTCCCTAATGAAAGAACCTACTCAACCGCGACTTTGATCTTTTGTCCTGAAAAGAGATGTGGAACACCCATCTTTCCAAATGTATTATACTACGAGAAATTCTGTACGTTTTATTATTCCGAGTATCCACGAGTGGATCATTAAATATTTATATTGTAAATCAGACTTTTTAGAACACGAATCCATTATATAACGCTGCTTACCAACCGTTGTAGCTTTATTTTTGTTTTTTTCTCAATCCGCTACTTTGGGGACATGACAAAAGTATGTAAATCTTCTTACGGAACCCATGCGGCTTTAACTCCGTGGCATCCCTGCAATCCACCATTTTCCGGCATTGAAAAATCCTCTCTGCTATATATCGTCGTCGTCGAGTGGAAGCCAAGTTAAATCTGCGGTAAGTGCAGGATAAATGATTAAGTAAGAGATATATTTGTATTCACTAACCTTATCTCTTACGAATTATGCAATCGAGCAAAACCACCGCAACATTAAACATTCAAAAATCGGATTTGAGTTTGTTCGATTCCCGATGTGCACCAATGACGCGAGGTATCCGAGCAGCTCGCATGCCACGTGTAAATCCTTCACGCGTGTATGCACTCGGTCTAATGAGCCGGAACAAGCCGATGTCCCATCGAACGTCGACCGAAGCGTGTTTGCGCATTAAGCCCAGCCCCAACGGGATACCACCTACGACCCGACTTTACCGTCCTGCAACGACCCCCCCAATCGACTTGCATCACCAAACTCTCTCTCAACTATCTCGTGCCCTGTACGACTTGATATATCGCCTATGTACATCTGTTACACCAAAATAACTAAAACATCGATTCTACGCCCAAATTGACTATTTAAATTTACGTGATATTCCTGAACTCGAGAACGAATGAGAAAATTGTATTTATAGTATCGATAAAACCGACATTTTTTTCCCCGATATCCTTATTACACACCGTGGATTATCCGATAAAAAACTTAACAATGATTCGTTCGGCATACTTCACTTTTAGGATGACCTCGTTTAAATTTATCCTCACAATCGTCGATACTTTTTTTTCAGTCCCGAAATCTATAACTCGAATAAATACTCGTTAAGCGGTTGGTAATTTTTGACTCATTCTTTTCGGGAGTCGACAGCTAGTGTATTGCAAATGGGTGCACACATTATTAACAAAGATAGCCTATTTATCGGAACATCTAATGTTTCATTAGGTTTCGAGTACCCGAGTAAAAATGACAAGTTGATTTATGCCTACGCTGACCCATAACTACGTATGTATTGGGTACATATAGAAAAATATATTTCTATGCATACATGTTGTATTTATATTAATGTGTATAGGTACATAGTGCTTCTCGTACTTCACACGAACGGGCTTTTATACTTTATGCCACAGTTTATAGAGATATATATCGGTAGGGCGTTTTGCGAGGCGGTATAAGTCAAAACCTACTCTCCCTAATGGTGTACTTACGCCCTATCGCTGGAGGTTTAACCTCCAGAGAATATAGAGAGGAAATGTTGTATTTGCAGCATCAGCTGGAAGAGGTGTCATAGAGCGAAGAACTCTTACGCGTATCACTCCGCACACTATCGCATGACATTCGACGTTAAGGCTCGCTGTCTCTTTCACTTTGCCAACTCATAATCTTTTCTCTATTTTATGTCAATATTACCCGAGCTACCAATCGAATCTATAAGAAACCATCAAATGCAACGTAGCACAAGGTCAAGCCTGCTTCTTCGTGGGCAAACTCGTAGATGAATTTCTCCTCGCTAAACCATAAATATACCTATAATATTAAGTGTTACAAGTAGACAAGAGGTTGGTGCTCGTTTACGGTATATACTACCGGGCAAACTCCTCCTATGCTCACATTTTACTTACTCTCCTTCTTGCATCAACAGCTGCACCCTTTTGAGCTTGTTCAGCTCAAGGGGCACTTCAGAAGTAACCCTTCTCCGCTTATTACTTCAAAACTCTCGATCACGCTCAATAACTCATTCGATTTATGGCGATGCCGTGCATAAAACGCGATATTGGCTGTTACGAGTCAAGGAATTCCGATTCACTTGTCAAAAGCATTAATGAAAGCATTTCAATAGTATTGAAGTTCGTGTATCGATGAACATTATTCATCAATTTCATCATTTTTCAAGACTGCTTTCCGATCATTCTAGTTTTTTACACTTCTTCCTCCATCGCAGGACGGGTTGCCTTTTAGAACATACCAAAATGAAGTTTCAACGGATTTTCATAGTATCAACATTTTCGACAATATTACCAATTACGTTGCATTTCAACGATGCAAACTTGAAAAGCTTAATACACTTGAAGTTAGCACTTCTAATGCACTTGTAAAGATTGAAAGGAACAGTATATTCGGTTGTTTCGTGTTGCATCCAATACTGCTGCTGAAGTGGATCGAGGCGCGGTGGTTTGTTTAGCGATAATAATGCTCGGGGAGGGACAAAATCGGTATAATCGTTGGAAGGTTGTTTAGCCCTAACTACGATTAGAGAGTATTGTGTATAGGTGGTTGAGAGGACGAGCTCGAATGTTTGTTTTCGCTCTTCGTGTTTCGTGCTATATAGTAAATTTACTTCTCCCCTCGGACGAGGGGCGAATACTCGGAGGGCGGCGAGAGCGTGCTAGTGGGTGATAGCGGGTGGAACGCTCCGGAGGGACAAACGAGGGAGCGAAGCGTGCCGTAGCCCCTGCTGCGACGAGAACCGCCACAGAGTCAAATACAGTCATCCGCCCGCACACGAGAGTCGCACACGTTTTACCCAATTGGGGAGGCAACATAATTGCATAGCCACGATTAATAATTAGACGTGCAATTGGGCGTCAACCGGCGGTACGCGTGATTCGATTTATCGAAACGGCCGTTGCGCCGCTTCACCCCGGAATATCGATTCCAGAACACCACCTTCGTCCTACCAAACGGTTACGTTCGTTCGCGTGTGTTACCACGGAATTCCACTCTCGCCCCCCACCCCTACGCCCTTTACCCCCGCGTTCTTGTTATATAGAGTCTCGAATCAACTGACCTGCGAGATTCGTGATGCAACTTGGGCTTTCGTTCACCCTACAAAATCTCATGCTCTACAATACTGCGACACTTTTTAATCTCGACCTCCCTTGTCTCCCCCTTTTTCCATTATCTTAAGTACACGTCTTATCGTTTATTTTTGTTTTATGTCTCTGTCAATAAGCCTCTGCTATCGAATCGGTTCTCTATTTTCGAGTTGTTCATGATTTAAATGGAAAGTTTATTTTTCTTGAAGATTCATGTACAAAGATCGATTTTCTCATAATCCTGCGATGGTGGAATAATCACTTAAAGTCACCGTCGTTTCTTTGTATATCATTTTAATTGAATTCCCTTAATCGTTGGAAAAAGATTAAACGTCCAACAGAAGCTGAAGAAAAACATGGCATTTCGATTCGATTTCTTGACGATTCGTTACTATTCGCTTTTTCGTTTATATATGGATATTGATTATAATTATTCAATGTTGTCTCGCGCCCAGGCACTTGGCAATTCAAAGACTCGAAGGACGGATTCACAAATTCTTTTTATTCAGAAAGTTGTGCAAGAAGTTCTTTTTTTTTTAATACAGAGACGTCCGAATGTTTCAAGAGTTTAAATCATTCATTTTTTAATCAAACTTGAAGACATTATTCATTGTTTTTTATTCTCGTTACAACGACACAATTACAATTTAACAGTTTTTTTATATTTCGAATCTGACTGGACTGTCAATCCGGAGTTTCTGAATGAAGCTTTCAATCGAGGTGAGTGTAATGAGGAGATTTTTTAGCCCAAACCAGTTACGCGGGCGACCCAGAGTATCTCGGGTTCGTCGGTTACTGTAGCGAGAATAACGCTGAACGGACGGTCCACGATAAAATCTGTTGCATTACCTAGCGGAAAAGACAAAAAAAAAACGATGATTTTCTTTGGCATTTATGAACGAAATGAAGCAGCTTCCAAATGTACTTAAAATTTGTAAAAATCAATCTGTCGTCAGTTATATATTATTAAATTGTTAGAAGAAAATCGTTTTTCGGATGCTGAATATGGGAAAAGATTGTACCAGTCTCTGCGTCAAACTCGCTGCCATCGTGGCTGATTGGCTGTCCCCATACCCAGTCCGGGGTCGCTCTTGTTGAGGTCGTCTCAACGTTTTCTTTATCGTCTGATGGAACAGAGTAGATTTCGGCTAAAAAGATGAGAAAAAAAACATAGTTTTCTTCAAATCTACGTATGAAAGTATTTGCTAGAAAATTGCGAAAATGAATTAATTGTCATTGGGATTCAAACATTAAAGTGCTCAAGAATGCCACGAAGAAATATTCGAATGCCAATATCGGAATATCGGAACTATGAGAAAAAAAAATCGTTATTAGAATGACAAATATATCAAAAAAATTACCAGGCCGTTCGTTGGACTTCCGAGTCACATTCGTTTCCACTGGACGAAGTGTTTTTCCTGATTCAGAAAGTGGATTCAAAATACGAATTGCAACAATAAATTTATAAGTAGCAGTAAATGAAAAAATGAGAATGTGCAAAAAATTGTCACTAAATAACAGTAGAATGTCATTTCAAGTGAAAAGTATTGGAAATTCCTACCAATCGTTGCTGCAGCCTCGCTGCCTTGTTCGTTTATTTCTATGAAAGCGTTCTGTACAACTTTGTCTATAAACATTTTAGTGGTTTTAGTCAATGCTCCGAAGCTGGCATTTTGTGGATTGAACAAAATCCCCATATTCATCTGTGGAGAATGAAGTATAAAGGTTTGCAAAATTTAGCAAATTTCGGAATATTTGCATCATCAAAATACAAACAGAATCACAATGAAATCATTGAAAAAAAGAATAATTAGTGGAGCAGCGTATACTCACTCGTGTTAGGGGATCGTTTAGTTGAAGTTCACTCTTAATTGTCAATGTTGGTAGCCGAATATTGACAGTTGTGTAGTGTCCGCGTTTACGAAAAGCTCGGATCCCGATTTTGTGGAAGTTTGATTCGAGATTCCTTAAACCGTCTGTTTCATAAGGAAGTAGGACAAACATACTGACGTCATTCTCAAGACGTTCGCTCTGAAAGTAACAGTTCACATTTTTAGAAAATATAAAGCTGCAAATCTTTCGATTTTTCATAAATTTTTTTAGACTAAAGAGTTCAAATTTTTGTAGATATAGCTTTCAGGTTTTAATAAACTCATTTTTCTGGACCCTAAAATGGCGAATACGTTTTGAGCTGTACTCAGAAAAACGAAGAACCATCTTTAATTCCCTACGAACAGATTTTTAGCTTGAACGAATCTATTTATTTGTGTGAAATTAATTACCAGGTATGGAAGTTCAATAAATTTTGCCTTCACTTTAGGAAAATCCCCAAAACGGACCACGTGTTTTGCATTCATACTTCGCACTAATTTTGTCGATCCGTCCTCCAAGTAAAATGTAGACTCTCTTGTGAAATCAGCGTTAAATTTTTTCAACCACGTACCTCTGAAGTACATGTTGTTGACAGTAACTACGGCCGTACTTTCGTGAAGATTGTCTGTAACAAAAAAAATGTTAGTCGCATTGCTTATATTTTTATTTAAAAAAACGAAAACAATTGAAAAAAAAAATCCAAACACGTCAATCCGCATGAATTGTGAATTGTGATATAGTTAATGAACAAATCAAGGTTGTCGTTGTATTCAATTTTTTTTACTAACAATGTGAATTGTTCTCACGCAGTGTCCCCTTCTTTTATAGTCATCTTGACATCTTTAGTTAATCACTACCACCTCTCGGAGCAACAAGCCATTTTTAATCACGTTGCACTCCCTTGCGATTGACCAAGATTAATAATTCATTTTTGATGATGAAAAAGTGTTGAATTAAAATGATTTTCACGTTGAAGAAAAACAATAAGAGAAAATAACCTGCATCAAGTATTTTTTCGATACGGCTGTGCGTCTTGTGCTTGACAAATTCGTTTATAACATTTCTCGCTTCGGCTGTTCTGGTGAAATCGACAGACTGCATTGACGAACGAAAAGCTCTCTTACTGGATGCAACGTATGATTGCTCAAGCGCAATGCGTGAAGAATTGAATACGCCGTTGGATACCTCCAGTTCCATCGGTTTATGAGCCTGTAATACGTTTTTAATTAAATTTCAACTTATCAAAGAAAGAAAATCGTTGGAACGTTCGAAAAAATTGTAATCAACTACGTAATTGAACAATTTTTTTTTTTTTATATCGTCTGAGGAAATCTGTGCAACTTTTAAGCCGTTGGGGTTTTCCGAAAGTTTACTGAGGCTCGCCTCCATATTAAAAAAGTTCAAATACCAAATATTTCATGACTATAATAAATGATTGACAATTCGTCGGGAATCCTAATGCAATGAGAAATCATTTCTATCGATTATCGAGACTTACGTTCAACCGATCAATTATTGCTTGGATTCCAGCTCTTCTTTGCATCTCGTGTTTAAGGAGTCCAAGAGCTCGACTGACTACCGTGTCAGAATCGCCCTTCGCGCCAGACGCTGCCATTGACATAGTTAGCGAAATACCAAATGGAGAAATGAGCAAATTATTCCGATCACTTTTGGCGACTTGCTGCATGAGAAACAAAATCATTTTACTTAGAAATCGATTATTATTATTATTTTTTTTAATCTAAACAAAAAGCACAATTTTGCAATCCGTATTTAGAAAAAAATATATTTCGAGGAGAATTTTATGACACGTCTCATTTATTTACAACGGAACGTATTTATCGGGATTGCAGATTTTTTTTTTTAATCTGTGCTGTACGGTTTGCAGCCAATTGCGGCAACACAAGGCATTCGATGTTTTGTTGCAATTGAATTCATGGTTTAAGGGAAATCATACCTCCAACAATTTTTTCGCGAATTTGTCTGCTCCATGAGAATATCCTCGGACACAATAAATTATCTGATAATTCCCCGACTCACGATACTCTGTGTACGTAGCATTCGAGTCATCATAAATCGGTGCTTGGTATGTACCGATGATATTTGCGATGTTCAGGATGAAAACTGCTAATAAAAAAACTAAAGGAAAGAAGAAGAAGAAAGCTTGGATACATTAGAAAATCGAATATAAATAAATGAACGCTGAAAATTCGGAAAAATAAGAACTTTCAAAACAACATGATTTTGAAAAAGATCAAAACGCTATTTTTTTTTTGCACTTACGTAAACGCATGTTTCACGCACGGTATAAATTGCAACGAAAAATAAAATGATCTTTTTTGCGACTGAAAATGTCTGAAACTCCGAAGTTTCGTGAGAGAAATTCGGAGCTGATGTGACACCGGAATAAAAAATAAATTCGCTTTATGAACAAATCGTGGGGACGTAGAATATGAAAAATAAAGAGTAAGCAAACAGACAGTAAACAATGAAACAGTCACGTTCGCGAAAAAAAACTACTGAGTTAGCTATAACGTTTACACACGTTATTGTAACAAGTGTAACTTGTGAATAATGAGACATTTTTCCTCGATGTGTTCCACCTATTTTCGTATTTTTTGCTTCTTATCGATTATTCAACTTGGTCTCTATTTGCGTTTAAATTCGTTCCGTCATGATACTCCATGCGATATAAAAAGAATGAATTACTTGGAAAATTACTAAAAAAAGAATAAAAAACCACCGATAAAGAGATCATGAAATTGACAAAATTCAAAGTAAATAAATGGAATACAAAAACCAATGTAAAAATAATTCACTCGTTAAGTCTAACTCTCCCAAGATTTTATATTTCTATTGAATTTGATCATCAATCATTTTATGAAAAATCGTACACGAATGATCAAAAAATAATTTTCGAAGTCAACTCGCTAAAAAAATGTTACAGAAGAAAATCATGAAACGCCAAATAAATTGCGTGAAACTTTGCATTTACCAAAAAAAAAAACGGATAAATTGACATAAAATGAAAAAATATCACAATCATAATCGAATTCAGCCGGTGTCGGGAGACGTCACGACTAAAAAAAAGATACGATATTGTTGTATCAATCATCTGTTTCTACATTTAGTAACGTAATATAACAGGCTACACTAGTGAGACTTATTCTTGAAAAATAATGTTTTTTGACTAATAAAATAATCGAGAACCCGCGAGCAGAAATGAGTAAATATTTGATGAAGCCAAGTCAGTGACACTTTAATTCGTTCTCTCGGTTTCCAATTTCGAATGATTATACATGTGTCGTTAACAAAGACAGTGCAAATAGTAAAAAAAAAAAAAAACGAGTGGATGCAAAAAAAACTCCCTACAGCGCGATAAAAAAATGAGGAAAAAAAAAAGTTTAACCGTTTAAAAATGAAGTTACAAGAAGAAACTCTGTTAAGAAGAAAGTCGTAAAAATAAAATATTAGAATTTGAAGAAAAAATGAAGAATAAACGAAATGTCCGAAGGTAAAAAAAAGATCGAAAAATAATAATTTGAAAAGGAAAAAATAGTGCACACAGTGTAACAGCTCTAGTAACTTGATGTTTTTTTTTCTTCGAGCAATTTGTTGCGCAAACTTTAGCTTTTAGTCAGCATATCGTTCTTTTGAGGGCGTTTAATCATTGAAAAAGCTAAAGCCACATCGGCAACTCATTGATTTTCTGAAAAGCTCCATTTTGCGGTGAGCATGCACGTTCGAGGGAAAGCTGCTCATAAGTTTTGCTCCACAGGTTTGTTTTTCTCCTTCTCTATCGTTCCCACATTTTTATTCATTCGTACTCTTTCAATGGACACTTTTCTTTCAATGGAATACCGAGCAAAGAGGGATTTCTCGCGTCTACCAATCGTCGTATATGCACGTTGAACCGTGATGATCGAGCACGGGTTAAAGGGAGGGAGGAAGGAAGGAAGGAAGGGTGAGCTTTTACACGAGAGATGCATAATAACTTGGGGAAGAGGTTGGCATCTGAATCGTCGAGAGTATGCGTGAGATCGAAAGTCGAATAGACTCGTCGATGGTCCGCCGACCATAGCATACCTGGTAAATCTTACATAAATATCTATATATGTATATAATGGAGAAATCTTACTTCTTGGAAGAAAGTTTAAGCCCCAAATACTCGTCGAAGCTCGATCCCGAAGCCGACTGAATATTTGCTACCGCGTTTTGTATGAGAAGATAGACTCCATGCGAGAGTGTTTGTGTGCTTATGTATAAGTTTCGCAAGGAGATGATCGTGTGCCGTGGCGGCGCGTTGGGTGCGGTGTCTTTCCACTCGATCGAGTAAGGGTCACCAGCGTTCGTGCAAAAACTTTGGCGAAACTTGTTGGGTCAATCTCCCTTCGCGGTGACGTGTCCCCACATGGGAAGATACTTGGATATAAAGATCGATCGTTCCAGTGTTTTTCGTAACATACAAGCTTTCAAGAAACTCGCTGAGATGATCTCAAACTATATCGTACGTGTGTATGTATGTATAGTATATGTGTAAGATTTCGTATGATAGATATATCGATTGGAAATAGCGTGGATCTTGGTGACCGGATGAAAAGAGTACTTTCCAACCGGATAGTTTTGACATATAAACTCTGTGTCGAGATTTTTCTTGGCCTCCTAAATTACCAAAATCTCATTTCACCATAATCTTATATACTCTGGTATATAGAGGTATGTGTTGGTCCGAGCATAGCAGGATCAAAATCCGAAAAACCATGACGACGTATATCGAGTTTAGTTGAAGAAAATAGAAAAAAAAAAAACACACACACACACACAAAAGAAAACTCACTTCTATTCGGATCGAGTGGTTTTTTCCAGAGGTAAAAAGAGGATATTGCAGAGCTGTAGTCTTATACATTATCCGGGTTATTTACTTTTTATTGTTCGCGATAAACACCATTATCCATTTGGAAGTGGATAATGAATGGATCGGTTCTTCGGTCTTGTCACACCGACGACTCTCTCAGAGACAAGCTCTGAAATGGATGTCTTATTGGTTTATCCGCTGGTTTCATTGAGTACAGTATCCTGATCCGACAGGCTGTAAGCATGGAGAAGATTCTACCTTTTCTCTACTGCCAATGGGCGAGGTCTCTTCGACTCACCAACACGGCATTGGTCTTCTACTTGGTTTTATTGATATACACAGTTATAACACGATCCCTTCATCCAGAGAGACGATATTATTTTTTTTATGTCTCAGTGAGCAGCCAGTCTCTGATTCGTTCTTGTCCCAATCCGCCAGGCTGCATTTCTTTGAGTGTCTTCTACAGTAGACTGTGGTAGAAGATATAAATAAAATGAGAAGATTACGATTGACCACGACACTTTTGTTTATAAATAATTCGATGTATTTGAAAGCGAGAGACACAATGAAGTCGACATTTTCTTATTGAATTTGTCATTTTCTGCGTCAATTTCAAATACGCATATCGTTTATTGATTAAGAAGGATAAAACAATGCAAATTACAAGGCGAGTACTGAATTTTAACAGCACTGCAAGCCGATCTATACTTTTTATCTCAAGAACACTTTTGTTCGCGCCATGTGCAACCTCTTTCTCCTCTTGTTTACAATGATTGGACTATTGTCGAGAATTGCACGCTCGAGAATTAGCGTAATGCCGTTGAAAGTGTGTGCTTGGATTCCGTAAAGGTACGGGCGGCGGAGGAAGGTATGAGGGCAAAAGTAGTACTAGAAGTGAAACGCGAACGCGCGCGCGGTCTTTCGGCGCAATAGCAAAATCGTACGATCTCAATTTCCATGTTGCTGTTCGAAAGCACCACGAAGGTGAGAGAGAAAGAGAGAGAGAGAGAGAGAGAGAGAGAGAGAGAGAGAGAGAGAGCATTTTGTGCAATAAAATATGAGTTTGGTGGGCCTGTTAGAAATTCTCTTGCTCTTTCCATACCTCTCAATACCTTATCTCGCTTTCCTACCTCTAGACTTTTAGCAACCATCCCGCTATGGTCCTCCGTTTCTGCTTCCACTCTCAAACCAACTCTTTCCCTTTAACGTTTCTCGTTCGATTCCCCCTTGTCCCTTTCCCCTACTCTCTCGCTCTCTCCTCATTCCCTTCCTATTTTTCTCGTTTTCTCTCATCGCTCTCCTTATTCCCGCACGGCTTCCAACTCGGGCAATAACCTTTATAATCAGGAGTTTTGCTCTCAAGTACGTTGGGCCTGCTTCTGCCGACTCTGTACCCTCCATCCGACTTACAGTGCAATTCACTCGAGGCTTCCGGCCATTACGAGACGGTACTGGGACCTCTCGTATCGGTGATGCTGGCGGAAAGGTTTAACCCTCCCATCTACATCCCCACCACTCGTTCTCTCATTCTCTCTCTCTCTCTCTCTCTCGTTTCCCTGCCAAATTACCAAAGCCAGCGATAAAAAGTTTATCGCCCGTTGCAACGATGAAATAGCGAACATCCGGGCGATTCGTCGAGTTCCGAGCAAGACGGCAGCAGGCATCAGGCTTCGTCGATTCAACAACGAACAATTATATCCTGTATAAAAATCGTGTACGACTCCTGAATCCTTAGCATCATTTTTCGCGTCGTACTATACTCGTCGCAGCGAACGAAAAGAGCCTGAATGAAGAATTCTGTAATAACTACGAGTTAGACTGTAGTACGAAACGACTAAGAGTTTCTTCGGGTTGATATTATTACTAGTTATATAGCCGATAGGAAGTTTAATCTGCAGGGAGAAAAGTGGAAGGGTTGCTTCGCCTCTCTCCTCGGAGCCTCACACAACCGTGATAATTATTTGTTTCGAAGATTGAATAAAAAATTCAAATGAGTTCCGAAAGAAAAGTTTTAACATGCCTCTGGACAAGAATTGCGTTGAGCTGTGCGGTGAAAAGCGAAGCTTTTCAAAGCCGACTGAAAAGCTCTCCGTCAAGATGACTACCCCAAGTGCTTCCCCTCCTGCTCCTTTTTCTCTGGCATCCCCCTTCGTAGTACACAAAACTTTGATCTCGCGTTATTGCAATCTGCAGAATTGTGGAGGTCAGGCAAACGTATTATCTTCTTTTTAATCGAATATCTCTAGACTGCCGGCAATATCGCGTTGAATATGAAATAAAATTTACTTCGCAACGCCCGAATTCATATAAAAGTTATTGAGAACGACAGCGGAATAGTATTTAATAAACAACGAAAAACAAGGCGAAAATAATAATAAGAACTTTTTATCACAATCAAATAAAACTGAATTTTCGTTCAGCACTAACATTTTTGCAATTACTTAACGTTTGTGGTTACGGATTAATTTCAATTTTATATATAAAACTTTCAATAATAAAAATCATGTTTTCTTTACAATTCAACTTTTCACATATTCCCCCCAAAAGACTATGTATCTTGCCTGCCACCCTGAATAAGAATCGAAATTACAGCTTAAAGCTAGACCCAAGTTGTTCGATAAAGGAAATTATTTCCTCTCTTCCACGTCAACTAGTAGTGGGTAACATCTTCGGTGCTGAGAGAAGTGTGCTTTTCACGGATTAATTAAATCGTTCCCGGAATACCCACCGAACAAATAATACCACTCCACCCAGTCTCTTTTCCCCTCGGCCCTCTCTCGCTGCCCCTTCAACTATTTGAGTAAGACCAAGAGGAAAGATGCTGGCGAAACGACGAGGCCCGCGATTCCTCTTCGAGCCTTACGAAGATAAAGCTTATCCTGCATCCGTGTACGTCGAGATGGTCAAGTCATGCGAAAATCATGGACTGTGAACGAATTTAAGGCGCATACACATTCGTATAACGATCTTATAAAAGATCCACTTGGAAGAGGACGAGAATTAAATAGTTTTTAACAGCTTGTTTGGGTTTGACTTAGTGTTTGGATAAGATTTTCTCTTGAGCTCAACAGAGCTTAATTCGTCGAGCAATTACTAAAGGATGTTCCATCTTTTCTTTGCTCTCTACGAGAGCTGACGAAATGAAACCAAAAAGGTTTTTAAATTTGAATCGATATTCTGTTTTTTTTTTTTTTCTTCTTACATCCATGGAAGCCGTAAATTGTAAGGAGCATTTGAAGCAACTACGACGAGTGACTCTTCTCTTGAACGTTGGCAATTATTTTCACATTCATCTGTCTTAAGCTTCTTGATCCCTTATATATGTTTTATATATGAGAGGAAAAAAACTAGCTGACGGAGCACAGATGCAAAGAATATGCAAGCTCAACACAGTGGAGGTTGAAATCGAGGCTGCTCCGCGAGCTGTGAGCTCGTCCTGTAAATAAAATACGACAGGGCCATAGAGAGGGCAGCGTAGGTGCTAGGAGCCAAAAGAGGGTGGTTCGTAATGGTCCAGGGAACGGGTAATGGCTACTGCACTCTGGCATCACCGGAGATAAATGTAAATGAAGCCGAATGGCTCGCGGAGAATGGCCGCGCGTCAAGAGCGCTGTGCCGGGGCAACTATGTATATACGGTATCGGGACGCGTACATTTTTACCGAACAAACCAGCTCCATGAATAACGGAGTGGGCTTCTATTTGCGCATTTTGCAGCTCTAATAGGAAGGTACACGTCGTCTTCTTTCAGCCTCAGTTTGACCCTTAGCTCAACTTTTATTTAGGTTTTTCATTTCTTCGTCGAACGTATACCTGCTTCCATCAATGCGCAATATGCATTAATCGATAGGAAAGGGAAATACGCGAAGAAATGAAACTTCTTATTTAATAGGAGGCAAATTGCATTTAACATCTCTTTCATGAGCTACGCGAGCGCCTTTTCGTTTTCAGACTCGCAGACTGCAAAAATTAATATTTAACGTCTGCGCCAATTCAGCCAACGATTTTTCATTTTAAATCCGTTTTTCGCGTGCTCCTGTCAACCCTTATATTTTGATGCATGTAAACATACGTATCAGATAAAATTTGTTATTATTGATGTTATTATTATCGCTTTTGAGTGCCTTTGGAAACTAGCCAGTATTTCCCCAACGTGTAATCCCCGCGCACGTATGAATTCGCGCAAAGTTTCTATGGATGGTCCCCATCCCATTTCTATGTAAAAATTGCTCCGTCACTACTTTCATTTCACCGCATAGTGAGATCGAAGGAACTTGGATCGATCGATCCGCACGACTCTACGTACTTTTTTATATTCTGGATGTTCTATCCGAGATCAAGATGTAAAAAGTCATTAAAAACTGCGATGTTACATGAGCGTTTGTGACTTTAATTAACGATGCACTTGACTTCGTTAGTTTATATTGGCTTGTATGTAACGTGTCGGGGCGTTGTATATCGTTCTGATATTATTTTTGTTCAAGCCATTTGTTATCGAAGCCGTAATAATACCCCTACTGTTTTCTATGATAGTGATCATTAGACTCCAGGTAGACTCGTTGCACGATACGGCCAAGAATTCCAATAACAATGATTAACGTTCCGGACGAGGTGGAGGACGAGAAAGAGAAAGGGAGAGAGAGAGCGAGAAAGATAGAAAGAGGTAGAGAGAGTGAGCGCAGTTTTGAGGGTTGGTGTATGGCGCATCGGTGGTGGTCTTACTGCACGAACGTGTCGTGGCGTGCGGAGAATCGGGGAAGGGTGAGTCAAGTGTGCCACGAGAGACCGACAAGACCCTGTACATATACATACTTGTGGGAAGGTCTTGCCATGCCGACTAGGCGTAGAGTCTTGGTGCTGGATGGTGCACTACGACGACGACGACGACGACGACGACGACGACGATGACGACGCCGACGACGACGACGACGACGACGATGAGAACAACCAGTGTAATATTCCACCAGTACGTGTGAGAGAGACGAAAGATTTAGATAGAGGAAGACAGAGCAAAAGAGAGCACGAGAGAGAGAGTGGGAGAGGGAGCAGAGGTAAGGGGTCTTGAATCGATCGGCCATTCGTATGGTAATGTAAGCAAGCAACTACCGGACCGAACTGCTTGCGGTGGGATAGCCTCTCTCGTGTGCCCGCCAAGACCCTGGCGTTCATGGGAACCGGGACGAACAACTGCTCGGTTGGCAGTACCGGCTGGGCTCAGAGAACCCGGGCGAACCGGACGAGCGGAGTAACCGGGCTACCTGATGACCGGACAACCAAAACGCCGAGATGCCAACAGAATCAGGAAACCGAATGATATGATCTACCGAGCTGACAGGGCGATAATTTAACCCCAGCTCGGATAAATCAGGCACGAATGAGTGGCGCGCTGACTTCTCGTATGGAAATTCACTGTGAGAGAGGCTCTAGCGTTAATCACATACCATGCATGTCTGTATTGATTCATCATTTCTCAACGAAATCGTCGAATCTCAATCGCTCTTACTATCGTACAAATAAAACGATTATATATACCGCGTCTTTGACCTCGGGGCTTTTATGACTTTAATTGAACATAGGATGAAATATGTACTTGAACGATAGGACGATGGAAGATTATGGTTCAATAAGCAACATCCAGACAACAGCGATTATACCAAATAAGTAAACGTTCCACTAAATCATTCTAGACAACCATCTTAACCTTGTAATACGTTGGATCCTTCCATTTAGGCTGTCAGCACTAGCTTCTACGCAGCTTTATAATCTAACTTGTCTATTTATAGACATAAATATATACATATTTGGATATAAGCAGCTAACCATATTGGCTAGCTTCGTTGGCATTATAGTTGAACGAGCGTAGTTCGTCAGTGACGAGCTTACTACGTATAACCGACAAGCTAGACGGTTAGGCGGAAAGACCTGACCGTCAGTGACCTCGACGAGGCTCTCTCTGGCTGTTGAACAGATCCACGCTTCTGGACGACCTCGAAGCTACTACTGGACGAGGAGATTCGAACCCCGCTGGAATAGAGTTATCGTGGCAAAGTGCACGGTAACGCAGTTACCGTTCACAAAGCGACCCACTCCCGCGCCGACGGGCGACCACAACAACGTCCAGGGAGTATATACCTCCCACCACCACTCTTCGCTGGCTTGTTCTCGATCCTGGGAGCCGGCTTCTACTTCTCGCCGCTTTTCCCAAATCCCATGGGTTGCCTGATTGCCGACCAACAATGCCTTCCTACTATCGTCTCGCCTGCTTCGTTGTCACTTCTTCTCTTATTCTCCAATCTCGCCCCCGCACTAGCCATCAATACACTCTGAAAACACTCAACTTGTTGAAACATTACGAACAAATATTAACTTTCTTACTCAATGACGATCCTCCATCTAATCAAGCTCCTAATAAAGACATTCAAACATTCGCACTTTATATCTAATTTCAAATAATTTGAGCTTTTATCACTTTCTTAATGGAAGAAAAACTCAGCAATCGTGTTACTCCGTAAATGAATGTAATTACGGAAAATATGCCTACGTTCATAGGTTTATGAGCAACTCCCTTACTCCCCCTGCCTCCCCACCTCCCTCCCGACAACTACTACTTCAATACATCGCCCCGGTATCATCAGAGATGTGTAAGACTTCGGAACAATCCCTGCCAATTTTGGTAGGAAATCTGATTACGCGCCACATGCCCGCTTGTAAACTGGATACGTGAAATTAATTATCAGAGCATCGCAACGACGATGCTGAGAGAGGATTCGCAAACGGCTTCAACCTGCTGGTGATGAGGCCATCTTGTTTTGGGACTATGGTACGCTACTCTTTAGAGGCACACCACGTGGAAACGAGACTCCGCGTTTCCTCTCTATTCTCTCCAAATTATACCGTTAGATGGGCTTTCGTGATGTAATGCTTTCTCTCTCTCTCTCTCTCTCTCGCTCTTTCCTTTTTGGTGCGACAGCTCGACATCTCCAGATTTTAGCTGTGGTTTTGGACTAATGATGCAAATACTCGAGGCAGACGTCACCCTCGAAGATTGCGACGGGGAACCCTCTCCCTCCACCATTTCAAATAACTATCTTAGTCCTTCCATCTCTGTGTCTCGATCTTTCTATCCTCCATCTTTATCCTTCGCTCTATATACCGTTAGCCTCATTATACAACTCAGCGAATTACAATGCTCGTATAATATTATCAATTTCTTCCACACCGTGCCATTTCAATCATTAATCTAAGGTGCCGCACGCATTGTTGCGCGCGATCAAGCGATTGCCCTCAAATAAATGGACAGCTTATTGCGCGCGTAAGCCTCATTCGCGGTTGATATATAAAAGCCCATTTATTCTAAAGTGAAAGGTGAAAACGAGATATGAGAGCAATAATAATTGTCGCTATATCCCGGGCGAAAATAACTTTACCCATGAAGACGGGACGATCTTTTTTTTATTATAAATTACCAAACCATCGATCTTACGTGTATTCTGTACTTATCTGGCACGAGGAACAATACCAAATGAAACTTCGTACTCGGGCAGCAAAAGTTTCTCGATAAACATTAATGGTTGCCCACAAATAAAAGCGCAAACGAAGTACTGACTTGGGGATTTTTTTTTTTTCAACACGCGACGAGAATCGGAGAATAAAAATCTTTTAGTGCTCGACAGCAAAGTCAAAGGCTTTTTCATCGGTATGAGCCCTTTGGAAAACTGTTAATTAAATGCAACATTCGGTGCTGTGTAATAAAAAAATGATTGTGGCTATTCGTTTGATTTCATGAACGATGTCGACGTTTGAAATTCATTCGTAGATCCTGCGGCGACATCCATTGAAAACAAAGGTTTTTTGTTGATGTTTTGAACAAAACGATGCTAACTCGAATACCATATTGATCTGGTGTCAAGAATGAAAATGAAAAAAAAATCTCTTTTTGTCTGACCGTAATACTGTCATATCTATTAAAGCGTCCGTGTGTTATTTGAGCTAAATTCATCATTGGTAAATGGATTATTTTGAATATCCCCTGTTGTGCAGTGTACTGCAGTGTGAGTGACGACAGGTCTCTAGTGCGTGTCTGAATAGATCGCGGTTTATTCCACTACGGGCCGGCCAGAGACAACCTCAATGCCTGTGCACAATTCGATATCACGCATCTGCATTAAGTGCTAATCTCCACCTGCAATCAGCCTTTCTCACTAACATATACAGAGGGCTATAGTTTTAACCGATAAATGACCGAGTGAACAGCAAGAGTGACGAAATAAACTTGACAAATAGAGACCCAGAGAGTGTGTATGAGCGAACGAGAGAGAGAGAGAGAGAGAGAGAGAGAGAAAAAGAGAGGGAAGAAGTAAAAACTGAAATGAGAAAAAATGCTACAACGCAAAAGTGATATTTTTTATTATTATTAACACTTTTCGTTGCCTATTTAAGCCACGAGAATGTTTCGATATTGGTTGGATTTTTTTTTTTTACAAGTTTGACAGTAAGTCAATAGAAAGACTTTGTAGGAACGATTTTTCGTTAAATTCCAATAATGTTAAATTCGATGGAATATAAATCTTCATACTTTGCGGTGCCTCGCGACATCGATACAAAAAAAAAACAAACAAACAATGAATTAGATTGATCAGCTGTTTTTTCATCCTCGATTTATTGACAAATTTTCACGCCGCTGAGCACTACGATATATTTCGCGAAAACAAGAAATGAAGATTCTATGAAGAATTCTAGAAAAGAGATGGTAAGTTCTCAGGCAAGAGTAGGAAAAACAGGAAAAATGAAAGCTCAGTGAAGTCATCGTTCGAGGGTGGTACAAGATTGGAGAAAATATTGTAGGATGAGAACGGTACAGCGAACAGGCAGGTTGAGAGTGAAGAATAAATAAATATTCCTCGTAGCGCATTTCTGCAAGCATGCCCTTATATTAGTACACAGAAGATCAGTCTCGATTCTCCAACTGTGGCCGTGCTCTTTCGAACCTTTTCACAAACGTCTCGCCAAGCTTCGGGATCCATATAAAGGGGCTCGAGAATCTTTCTCAACCCTCCTCGATATTAGTTTCACCCTTGTTTCTTTCTTTTTACTTTGTTTTCTCGTTTTTTTTTTTTTTTTTTTCTTTCTTTCGTTCTTCTTTCACTCTCGGCTTTATTCGCTTCAACTCATCCCTCAGTGCATATCCCTATCACGACGTATCAAGCCCGTACGATTCGAGAGAGCCAAGAATAAGAATATTACGCCGATGTAGAAGCGGAAAGCAATTCGAGAACTCGTCCGGGTTTTTCTTGTATTCTCTCCGCTACTGGTCCTACTATATCATCACGCTTCCTCTTTTTGATCTGCTCTTTACATTCCTTTGATTTACACATTCTTCAGCTGGTGAAAAAAAAAAATGTATATTGAATTTATGGTTATTATGAATGTTAAATTTACGAACTTTTCGTATAAAATTCAATCTTCGCTATATTATCACATTGAAATTGTGATTTATTGTAGTTCAGCATTGTACTTTTTCTTGTTATATCGGAAATAATGAAAGGTTGTCGATAAATTTCGATTTCTCAACAAATATTGAGATAATGGAGAAAAAAATATAGTTTTTTCGGCTCTTGGTATTGTATTCCCTGTCGTTTTTCAATGATAAATGTATGAAAATAAATATATAATTCGTAATCCGAACGAATTGTGGCGAGGCACAAAACCGCACGAGAAAAATCAGAATCGTTGGTCGAATCATTGAAAAATGTATCGATAAAATAAAGGATGAGTGCAAGAGGACATGTTACGGGAACGTAGTGGGACAAAAGCTTTTTGCGCTTTCATGAATAATAAAGAGGGCAAAGTGCTCGACCGGCCTCTGACGTGCCACGATCGTTTTCCCCGGAAGCACCATGTTTTTCATCTCGTCAAAATGTGCTAGCCTCAGGGAGCCGATCCTCGAGCCTTCGCGAAGAGCTAGCACACACAATCTCGATGGCTCATCCCTTTTCGCCCGCGGATCATATCGTACACGATCCAGTGTTGAACCAACCGACCGACCACCCACCCACCGCTCACCGACTACCAACTTTCTCGCCCGCTCGCCCGAATCGACAAGAGTTTCAAAAGCTTCTCACATCATCGGTCTTCACGACGAGAAGGAGTTGCTTCAAGTTCCTCATCCACATTGCTGTACAAATAACTTGCCAAAATCACATTTTTCTCGCGATTCTTTTGTTCAATAGATAAATATTTCGATAAATGTACAGCAGCAGATATAAAGACAATTTCAAGCGATTTCAGACATCAAAAAAGTATTCTTTTTATCGCTACAATTAACAGACCTTAACTCAATGTAACTCAATGATCCCGATGAGTTGAACAAGCCGATAGGATTAGCGAGCAAACGTGCGTGTTAAATGGACTGGTTTAAAAAATCTACAAGCAGTATTATCACCGTAACAGTTATTGTGAAACAAGTTGAGATGGGGGAAGTTCCGTTCGATTGGTAAGATTCGCGGGTAATGGCGATGACACAAGTTAAGGTCTAACAGCCATGTATTTTTTGTGTTTTCTTTGGGCACCGGGATAGCGGTATGTTCGAGACATCTACGGGGTGGTTTCCCTTATCACGAAATTCCCTTCTCACGAGGCCATTACAGGTGAATCGGGGGTGAGTCAATTGAGCTGGCGTCGTAGTCCGCCTCGTTACCGGACTTGTAAGAGAAAATCTAAGAGACAGTAGCACGGGGAGGATAGAAATGGGAAGAGAGAGAGAGAGAGGGAGGGAGAGAATGTTCTAGCAAGAAACGAGGACAATTTCAATTTGTACTTGTACTTGCTTCTGGTTGAAATAAAAGGGTTTCCAAAGAGCAGAGAAACCGGGAGTTTCAGTACGACCTTTCCCCTCTCTTTGTCTGTATGGGAGGTCTGTTTAAACTGGAAGGTGGTTTGATTAATTCGAGTATAAAGTGACTGAGGTGGTTGTTTGATACGACGAAAGAGCAAGAGAGAGAGAGAGAGAGAGAGAGAGAGAGAAAGGGGGAGATGTGGGGGAGAGGATATACGGCATGGAAAGACGAAGGTTGACGAGCTAGTTCGCTTTTACCGAAGCGACTGCTTTCTCGATTAGAATACTCTTGAAATCTGTTTAACGCCGGGAGCAGGAGTATGCCCTCGCGGCTGCTGCCGACCGGCTGATGGACAGTGTACTTTCGTCCTCTGCTCTCGCACGTATCTACACGGACATTTAAATATACACAGAGACAGGATTGGTAGATGGCGAACTACTGGTCTGATAGAATGCCTCTTTCGTTAAGGGGAAAGAGAAGCTTCGGTCCCGAGGCGGCAGGAGCCCAATGGAAACTGGAAGGATGAGCTCAAGCCGAGCTTCCACCAGGCCAGTTTGCCTCTAGTACTGTGTAGAAATGACCAGTGTATGAGAGCTTCAACGAGTGACGCTGTTATCAACGAACCCCGGTTCAGAGTCATGCAGCAACGGCGACGGCGCCGTTTCGACGTGTTACATTCCCACACACACACACACACACATACACGTACACATACACGTACACATACACATACACACAGTCAATTGACCATTCTCCAGAGACCATGGAAAAGCTACGACCCGCAAATTTCATTAACACCTACACCGCCCGAGATATCGTTGTCCATAACTCGTTGAGCCGCAATTCCGCGAGCACCCATTAAATAGTCTACCAGACCCCTCGCCTCGACTTCTTCTTCTTCTTCTTCTTTTTTCTTCTGCCCTATTCGCTTCCCAGGTTCAAACAAAACAAGAAATACCAAGTCTTCTATTCTCTCTCGTTAAATTGAGGGGGAAAATATAAGCAATTACCGTATCGCTCTTCAATTATATTAGGTTCGTTACAACCAAGCCAAAAGTTTCAATTTATTTTCCATGCATGGAAAACGCGTCTCAATTTGACTCGAGGATTGTTAAATTTGAAGTAAACATTGGAGCTCGCGTTCACCGAATATTTTGAGATCCATGCCCTACTGCGAAAGCGAACCATGAAATACTTTGTTTAACTTTTTAGTTAAAAACTCTGATGGATTAACGGAAAAGAGGGAGAGACGAGGCGAATATTATGAAAGAGACAACGATTCATATACTTGGGTAATTTATCATGAAAATACTCGAAATACCGGATGTCCATTAATACGTAATGCGAACACAGACAGGGTTTCGTAAGCCTAGTGAAAAGCTTGCCTGCTATTGTTCAAAGTGCACGTATGTGGTAGTGCCTTCGAGTGTACACGTGCAGGATGAATTCTGCAAGTGAGCTCTACCTCCTGCTTGACCCGGCCTCCGGACTCTGGCAACTGTTAATGCATCCTCCCACCAAAAGCCAACATGTAAACTCTCTCTGTCTATCTCGTCTCACGTTCAGCATTGTATCAGCTCTATAACATTTTCAATCAATTTACTGATGGACTAATGAATTTATGGTCGAGAAATTACAGTGGTTCCCATCAGTGAATCACGTGGCCCAATATTTGGGCTACGCTATGAATGAATTTTAGCATCAGGGTGAACCAAAAGGTAACGTTTATCCGCCGTCAAAAGTGAGAGAGAAGGTTAAAATAGGAGAACGAAAAACAGCGGAATTGTTGTCAAATGCGATCGGGCCAGCTTTTAGCATTTATGTACTGTCTGAAATGACGTATAGCCTCAACATTAAATAATTATTGAACGAAATGAAAAAAAAGAAGAAGTATGCAAACGCACACAGTCACTTGAATTGAAATCTGTGAATCTAGAACGCGAAATGTCATTATATAATGAAAACGTGGTTAAAATGCACTATTGAAAAGTAATCCATTCGATTATATTCCACCAATACAAGGGAATTGTGAAAATGGGTGGTTCGTTTAATTCGTGAAAAGTAATTACGTATAAAAATATAAGCCCTGGAGCATTCGGATAATCAATAGATCGAGGTGAGCACTACATATGTCAAAGACCGTTTGACACGATTCATCGGATAATCCGGGAGTGCAAAGTGTTTTCCATAATCATGATAAATAATTAATCAATCAGTGGTGCTGCAAATTCAGTTTTTAATGAGTATATGAAAATGTTCTGGCGTGTAGAGATGCGCGGGCGATTTTATCCCTTTTCAAACGGTAAAGCACTCTTTCAAAAGCTCAAGACTAAAACGCTCCTATCGCATGAAACGTTACGTATCCCCGCGTCGAAAGACCCCATCGGGCCTCCATTCGAAGTTTCCTTTTGACGATATTATCGGTTCTAGATTCTCCGATGTAAAGGCAACCAAGGGGCTCTCTTGAGTTTCCATCCATTGACCATGAATCCATTTACGAGCCGGAGCTTCCTCGGACAAACTTTGCACTACGACCAAAGCTCTGGAACTGTTGACGAACGAAAATCAAAGAGAGAGAGAGAGAGAGAGAGAGACTAAGAGACAGTAGCTCACTCTTCTCATCGTAACTGAGCATGCACCAGCAGACATATGTTCGTATAAAATTGTGTGTGTAAAGGTGCTGTTTTTGTTCCACGCAAAATTTCGTCATTCCTAAGGGAAAATGTGAATAAAACGAAAATTCTCGAAAACTGACACAATAAAATTGAGTAGACACTCTTTTCTCTCAATGGTTATTGATAACTGCTCGATCGAACGAAAATCCAAAAGCAATTAGTAAATTGCCATCAGAAATTACGTCAATTGTGGTCTATATCTACGAAGGTTTGCAAATTTTTGACGAATTTCATTTGATCATAATTGGAATTTTCGTCGATTTATTTTTCCAACATTTATTCCCATTTACCAATACGAACTCATACGAGCCAAGCTCAATTACAATATCGTATTAAACTCCATATAGCACAACGAAAACATAACAAAAAAAACTCAATGAAAAATTACACACAGTACGAATCCTGCTATAAACTCTCTGGAAATGACTGCCGTAATAAATGCGAATATAAAACAATACAAGTCAACATAAATCAGTATCAATATAATCCGGAAATAAGAGTTCTTCCAGTGACCCATCAGATTAGGGCATCACGAGCGTGAGTTTTCGACAAGCAGCGAAACGTCGTCCGTATTTTACGTATAGGACGAACGAGTTGAGCATAGTTTACCGTAAATAAAATATGTGTCTGGAGTTTGGGATCGCGCGAGCGTGTCACTCGTGATTATACGTTTTTGCCGTGATACGACAACTGGAAAAGGAGGCGAGTGGGGGGACGACGGGGGGGGGGGGGAGATAAAAGAAAAAAAAAGAAATTGTTGCACGAACGCACTCTGGGATGAAGAAGTATATTAAATTACGGGCTCGCCGGCAGTTGGTTTATGCTATAGCGTCCCGAAAGCCGCCAGACCTAATTATGTAATTAAGATGAGAAACTTGAATGTGGTCTTTTATACGAGTTTTATATGGGAGCAGAGCCACAAAGAGAGAAAGAGAAAGAGAGTAGGTAGGATCTTGGTGGCCGGATGCATCACATTCGCGTATATCCATAAAGAAACTAAGCTCACGACATGAGCGTAGTAGAAATAAATAAAAAAATAAATGAAAATAGAAAAACAAGCATGCAGCCGCGGATCCAAGACCATTCCGTCTTTTCAAGGATTAGCGTCTGTTTTTGATGAATAAAATGCGAAAATTTTCGCACCCGTGCTATACAGAGCAGATTTTTGTTTTATTAATAATGAGCTTCCGGTAGAAAAGCGAGCTTATCCCTACGAAGAATATATATATATATTGGGAAGAGTCCCCTCTGACCTCATTCGTTGTACCCTTACACCCTTAATTTGAACTTTCTTTCCCACTCTTAGTTCACTCGTTCATATCGACAGATCGCGTCTCGAGATTCACAAGCTGAGCTCTCAACGATATATACCGAGTCTTCGTGTGTAAATTACCACTAGGATTCTCTCGCCTCTACGTATCAAGCCACGACCATCTCATCATTATTATGTATTAGCTCACCATGCGCGAATTATGACGATCCGAGGTTGGGAGAGAGCGAGGAGTGTATGAAGATTAAGCGGAATCCCCGTACCCCGCGTTCTATTTTCTCACCCGACGTCATTTGGAAAATCAATATTATTTCTCCGTATGCATCCGAGACTCCCGAGATAATAGAGTAAAAAAAGAGGCGAAGCAGAGAGAGAGAGAGAGAGATGAGGACGAGACAGGATCTTTGGATATGTTTCAAACCATTTTTTTCATTCTTTTTCTTTTATTATATCCATTTTGAGCTTTTACGATATTTATTATTTACCTCTTTTTTTCGTACCTTCGCCGAGAGATGTTCTCTCCAAAAATGGATGCACCGCCGACTGAATATGCGAGAGTAAATGCCAGTGAAATATAAAACAAAAATATACTTTGCAGATTCACAGTCGCGCTCCGTCCAACTTTATTTTATTCAATAAAATATTTCTCCCATTAAATTCACGGATAAACCTTTGCATTGAATCCTTGAACATATTTTTTTTCGTTAAAAATGTCTCTAGTGCAAGCTCTGACACGACAATCTACCGAAAATCTATCAGCGAATATGTTCAACACATTTAACAAAAGTATACTCGAGAAAATGAATGAAAATAGTTGACAGTGGTTGGAAGAATGATAACATTGTATAAATAAGCGTCTTTGTTTCTCTGCGGCTCTACTATTATGTGGCATATCTATAAACTTTGTGAAAAGTGGTAACAGTTAAAGTGTTTCCTTTACGTTGTTATATAATTGTAGGCGTAGTAAATTCCGATATAAGCGACGATGAATGTATAGAGTTTGGTGTCCCATATCACTATTATTATTGGGAATTTTTGCCGTGGGTACTCGGTAGTGCTTCAGTCCGGTCGTACAGTTGACGCTGATAAAGGAGTTGGGCCGTGCGCGGTGACGATGAAAGAGCAAAGTGCACAGGGTAACTCGTGCAACCGGGTAAAGGTAATATAGCTCGTCGCTGTAGCATAGAAAGCTCGTACGCCACGAGAGAAGTACCGTGTGTCATATATGCCCTCTTGTACACGCTAGTAGTAGTAGTAGTCGCGCGTAGTAGTAGGAGGAGGATGGAGGATGGGGGTTGTATGTACCAGTTCATAGCCGAAGAGGTAAAGAGACATAGACGGTGTTACAGCTGACGGCAAAGCTACGTTTATATAGACGAAAGAGAAAAGTAGGGAAAAGGGAGGGGGGAATCCCTTTCGGTCTCTCGTGTACACGTATTCGTACGTACAAGAAATTCCTCGTTGCATGTCCACCTCTCTCTCTTTCTCTTTCTCTCTCTCTCTCTCTTAGTATCTCTCTCTCTTTGGACGCGCTTTTACTTCATCCCCCGAAAAGTTTGGAGCAAGCTCCCATGGATGTGTGTCTCTGTACATGTACTTCGCATAGGTACAACGCACCCACGTGGCTTCGTTCTCTCTCCGAGGTCGTCGAAGGTCGGGGAAAGGTCGGAACTTCGAGAGTAGTTACCTACCTCTGTACCCTATGAAAACTACCCTACAGGTAGTCGCATCAAGTTTTAAAGTATCATCTAACCGGAGTCAAAAACCGGTGTAACATCCCAGCCACAGTAACGATCACCCACTACTTTATCCCGCGCAACGCACTGCATACTTTTCGAGTTAACATCCCGAGTACACCATACACGATATTCCGTCGTACGCTTCGTATACTACGTTAGCCTTTTGCGAATCAGCAAATTGTCCGTAATAAGATCTTTGGAAATTGATATATCTTACGAATTAAGCGTTGCCGATAACGACGCAACCAAAGTTTGTTTAGTTTCATTTATATATATTTTCGTTATGAATTTCGTTTGCTTAATGATCGAAAAGTGATGAACATTTTAACGATCAAGGGGAAATTGTTGTTGTTTAAACAGCACCAAGCTTTTGTCGGGTAATTTCATTTCCAAGTTCCAAACTGATGTTTGGGCCGAGGTTCACTTTTTATGAAAGCACAAAAAGTTTCAATTCAATTAGTTAGGTTAATAAAGTCAAGGAAAAAACAAAATGAAGGTGGGCTCGAAAATAGCAACTGTTCGTTAATCTTTGTTAAATGCAGCTGTCGGCTACTCGTAATAATAATGTCAGCATTGTTGTCATCCTCATTGTACGAAATGAGTATTGAAATTTGAAGCAGTGTGTTACTCCATACATTAATCTGTACTCCCTGGTAAACTTTTGACGTGTTAGCAGACATGCATCAATTCACATTAGAATAGATATACACTCGGCTGGCGGGACGTAGCTGACGTTTGATTTTTTAGCGATGAGCATTTTTCACAAATCCGAATTCGATTTGGTGGAAAGTATTTGAAGCCGTACCCGTCGCTGTTGGCTTATCCAGGTTTCGGTGCGAGAGACGCGATAGAGCTGAGACGCGCGCTACCACCCGGTAGAGATTGCCTCGGTGAACGCCAACTTATTTCTCCCCCCAACCTCCCCCAAAAAACACCCTTTCACCTCATCTTCTTCGCGGGGCATTCAACATGACTCGTAGGATAAACAACCCCCAGAAACGTAACTAGGGATGGAAACGTTTTTCCGTACACGCCCCGGTACAAATCTGTTTGTTCCGTCCGATACGAACTGATTTTTATTCTACGTGAAAGCTATGATTTCGTTTTTAGTTCCCTACGACAGAAAGAAAATCTTTCTGAGGTCGTTATTATTTCCGTATCACGTCAAAATCCGACAGATGCGAAAGGCCCGACCAACACCAACCCTGGCTTCTTTCTTTTAAGAGCCTCTCTCTCTCTCTCTCTCTCTCTC
>JACEOJ010000109.1:0-71555 GCA_013761285.1 Campoletis sonorensis
TTTTTTTTTCTCGCATTCTCGCTTTCTTCATACTTTTCTATCGCGAATGAAGAGCTTGTTTTTTTCTTTTCTTTTTTTTTTTTAAACCTCACAGACACGAATGTTTATGCAACAGCATTATCAACCGTCCCGCGATGAAAATTTCGTGATCTTTAAATCGTCACGAGCCCTCTTAATTTGTTGGCCCACACGAGCCATTTTTAAAACGATTCTGGAGACTGTTGGCTATTCTCGTCTCCAATTAATTCGTTTTTGTACTTGATGCTACGTAAACTCATCGTTATTTCATCGTTAAGTTTGTACGATAAATATTGACAAGATAAATATCGGAATGGCAACAAAAGCAAAGCGCAAAATTGACTAGAAGCGACGAAAAATTATCGTGTCGATGAGACGGATGATGGTCAATCAGATTCCCATATTTTTGTGCCAAATTCGAAGATCAACGTCCGCCTCACCGTCCAAACATTTGCTTAGAAAATTCTTTTGTCGGCAATGAGGGTTTTTTTTTTCTTCGATTTAACCTAAGTGTTGCGAGCGTTATTAAATTTCAAATAAATTCGTATGTATTTATATCTGTTTATATATTTACTGCGAAGGAACAAAAAAAAAAATTACAAAAAATAAAACGAGAGGATGTATCGCTATTCCTGTATTATTAATATTATTGATTAATGAATTTATTATTATTGTATTATTATACATTTTGGTTTATACTCGTAAAAAAAGAGAAATCAAATATACCAGTGTTTACAATAAATTTTAATCCCTCTCGGACCCCCCGCGCGAATATATTTTCCTGCATTTTACAAAAATTCGTCATCGTCGTCGTAATATCGAACCCGCAAATTGAAGAATTTCAGATATTTTTTGAATTTCATTTTTGCACGGAATTACAGCACAAAAATTAGGTGACGAAACAAAAAAATTGATTCGAGTCGTTTCAAGAAATTTATCACGACGCGACGTTTCTGATAAGGATATCTTTTCTCATCTGTTAAATAATGCGAAAAGATTTTCTGGCATCAATCACAAGACGAATACGACAAGAAAATTATGAATGAAAATTGCGCAGTCATTCGGACAACAGGCCCCGAAGAATTCAAATACCACGTAAACAAATGGGAGCAAAAAGAAGGCCAGTCGAAGTAATAGCAGACAGAGTGACAGCAAAAAAAAAACATCGAGAGAAAAAAGGAGAAGCAAAAAGTAACCTCTGGTTCTGGGTGTAAATATAGCGTGACGAATATTTGCAATAGCGAGATGGTAAAGATTTTCTTCTTCGTCTGTAATGTATTAGAATAAGAGATAAAAAATCAAAGATCGGGGATGCAGCGGGTAAAAAGAGAATGGTGAAGTCTTCCATTCATAAAGAGTCGTCCACAGTGACTGAAGTAAAGATAGAGGTCGAACCGTAATGTTAAAAAAAAAAATTGCCTCCGAACCTCTCTAGCAAAGAACCGATTATTCTGTCGCGGTGCTAAGTGTCAAAGTAGTAGCAGAGATGGACATTGAACAGAAAGAATGGCGTCGGCCAACCTCGGCTGAGCGGGAAAACGTAGCGAAAGCCTCATGAGTTGACCGCTGCGAAAAAGCGCTGCTCTGCAGGAGCCACACAAGTGTTATCGTATCAGATATCTCTGTTCTGCCTGTTCGTCTCTGGTGGTAGCCAATTTGACAGCTCGAGTCGATTGCAAATATTAATTTTTCGATGAAAAATGATGGCTCACAATTGACATCTGGAAGGCTTGGAATTAATTAGGAAACATAATTGCATCAATAAATGTGCAAAATATTGATTTATAATATCGTGATAAACAATCGAGTACTTGGATCGCGTCGTAACCAAGATGGCGTCAGCGGTACGAGAGCTTAGTGCACAGCTGATCAGTGGTCCCTGACGGACGGTCGCTTGCGTTCATCCTCGTTATTTTGGATAATAGTCCAAGACGAAGGAGAGACGCGTCCGTGATCGCCGTCCAGTCAAGAGAAAAAATATATATATAGCGAAAAAACCTACACACACACGCACACGTTGATTCGGATAAAAGTTTATGAAATTTGTGATGTAACTAAAACAACTGTTCATTCGGAATTCGAGCTTTCAAAAAACCTAGCAAACAAAGGATATTGTGTTTATGGTAGATCATTGTTTTTCGATTTAAATGAAAAGCTTCGGAATGAAATACGAAGTTTTGAGTAGCGAATAAATAAAGTGATCGTGCACGAGTTTAGACTTCTTATCGAAAATCGTTTGTCGGTTTTTCGCTGTTTTTTTTTCCTTACGAATCATCTATGGGTCCATTTGACTTTGGACGTGTATCGATGGTTGTTGTCCGGTAAGTTTTTTTTTATCGCAATGTAGACGAATAACGAAAGACTCGACGAAACGCACAATTTTTTTTTGCAACAATTTAGAGCTTTTTCACCACGAACTTCGTTTGTAATAGTTTACCTTAAATCACGAAGTTTTGGGGAATTGAATAATTGGAACTCAATCAAAAAAAAAACATTTCGGATACCTCCTTTCCTATTCACACACTAACTTTTATCTATCTTCAAGTCGCCATGTTATAAGCGAGAAACGAAAATACACCTGGCGAATCGCAGAAACGAAAGAGAGAGAGAGAGAGAGAGAGAGAGAGAGAGAAGGAAAGAAAAAAAGAAAGACAGAGAAGGTGCAAAGGAATGCGACATTAAGACAGGCTTCATGGAATGTCTTTTCATCCAAGTATACCGATTGTCGGCAAACCAGCAGTCAGACAAATAAACAATGTAACTTTTCTCCTTTTTCGTATGTTTTTATTTTTTTAATTATTTTCAGTCTCACGTTCACAAATATCCAAATTCGAGGTTAAAGTCCCAATCCTCGACAGAAATTCCGATTCCTTTTTATACATACTACGTTCAAAATATTTTAAGAACGACGTATTTAATTTTAGAACATGTTTATTTGTAGTTAACGAAATCCGGAAATTGCTGATATTTATTATTTTTCTTTTTTTACGGAACGAGAAAATTTCAATTTCGAATTCGTTCAATTTTTGAGATCGTTATTCATTGATGTTCTGTTTTGTGTTATAATTTCGACAAATTCTGTAACGTGTTTCATACTTTTTCATTCATCCCAGTCTTTTCGATTAATATTCGTTGAAAATGTGAAACAAAAGACTCTCGAAAAAACTTTGGCACATCATTTATTTCACATCAAACATACATTATTTTATTAAAGAAATTTTACATTCAATTTCTTTTGGTATTTGTTCCATTCAAGGATATTGGGAAAAAGACGCATATTTTTCTCACTTTATTAATCGATTGTTGAAACTGTTTTCAAATAAGAAGTTTCGACCAATTTTCGGCAACAAAAAAAAACCATTTCGTTTCATTCCAGACTGAAAACGGGAAAAAATCATCACCTTGTTTCTCGATTATTTATAAATTAATGAAGTTTAGTGTCACGAGCAAAAGTAAGGCGAAGCGATTAATGAGAAAATCAGTGCAAGTGTGACTGCCTTAAGGAAAAAGGGAAAAAAGACTTTTTTTTCTTGCGCGTGTCATCGTTCCTTAACGATATTCTTTTTACATTTTTGACTTCGCGATGTGTTTTCATGACACAAATATCTTACCGGAGCCCACTAGAATTTAACTTTTCCTTTTTCTCAAGAGTGTGTGTCGCCCGCGGTGGACGAAAACAAATTCCGCTGTCGTGGTTGCAGTAGCTCTTGTGACGGTTGGAAGTTTCAAAATTTTCGTTTTTCCATCAACGAAGTTTTATTTTTTTTCTGCGTATGAAATATGCTCAATCCGATAGAAAAACATTTTGCAACTCGCGCGATTCGTGGCTGGAATAAAAAATCTAATCGATTATTGGGGAACAAGAAAAAAAATATTGTTTCGATCGACTTGAAATAAAATTCTTTGTTTGTTTTGCACTCGATGGATTTCGTTCCTGAAAATTAAAAGCTAAAAGTCACAAGGGATGAAAACTATGGTTGTTACTCGTTAATCGTATTAACGGTTAGTGGATGGACGACAGAAAGATACCGTGCCGATCGTAACGCCAAAGTTATTACATTTGGGACAAATCCAAATTCACTCATGGCTGTGAGTGCATAAGAAATGACAAATGATGAGCATTGGAATTATTTAAGACTCAGGGGCGATTTATATGTCACCTTGAAATTAAACAAATTGCCATATTTTCCTTTCAATTTTCAAAAGAAACCAAACATCAAAAAGAACCGCGAATATTAAATTATTATTATTATTATTATTATCATCATTATTTCACAAATGGGAAAAAATTCACAAAGTGTAACTGGCAAGCTCGTCGAATCTCGAAATCACGAAATCGTTCGTATAAATGTAAACTTAGTGAGAACTGACGTTGTTAATAAAACACGCTCTTCATCGTAGCGAATCGGTTAATGCGGCCATCTTTTTCGGCTCTTTCCATTTCGTGGCTCAATCGCGAATGCTCGTATATCAATAAATTTAAATAGAATTGGCCGTTGAGCAACAAAATATTAGAGAAAATTCTAGATTTGCACAGAAGTTCAAAGAGAAATGGAAAGAAAAGTATTGAGAGTTATGAAAAAAAAAAAAAAAAAAAAAACATAACGCAGGACGAAGATAGCAGACGTAACAAACCGGATCCTGAAAAATTCAAGTTGAAGTTTTCATCAGTTAGAACGAGGAATTCTCAGGAGAAAAGTCCTCAACAATTTTTTTCTCCGATGCACCGTGCCCGAGATATCGAATGTTTTGTGACAGCCAATCCAAAGCGCTCGCTCCGCCCACTTTGCCTCGTCGAGGCAGCACATTGGTCGATTACTTTTCAATGAATATCTCACGAACGGTAACTCGGAATGAAAAATGTCTGAGGACTAATCTCTTCAGAATTCTTCGATCTATCAAACCTGCTATTTTCGAGCATAACTTTTGACCCAGCTTGTAGACGACAGCGGGACAGCAATAGGAGGAAAAAAGCGATTTCCTTCGTCGCTACCTCGAGGCTCCCGCATTAATGCAAGCATCAGTAGCTCCGGTGTAGCAAAAGTTAATATGGCCGTTTGCCAAATGCCGATTCCACTAGAGCGCTTTATACCCTACGCCACAGAGAGAGAGAGATGCTATGTGTCCCCGATGAAAAGCGCGTCTGTATAGCCCCCGATCGTTGAAAAGGTGCTCTCTCTCTCTCTGTCTTTCTTTTTCTCTCAAAGCATTTCTCGCCAGTGGGTCGATGCGAACGATATACATGTTAATAATATAACGGCCATCGTGTGACAATAATGATGGTGCAACATCGCGATATAGTTTCTTAAGTGCTTTGGCCAAATCTACCAATCTGTTAAGAAAAGTAATCGTCCGAATTGACAAACTTATTTTCCTTAGAAACGTTGAAACTCTTATTAATTTTCACCATCGGATATTCATTATTTTAAAATCATTTATTCCATTCAAATGTCGACAATTAAATCACTATCAATGGCAATCAAATATCCTCACAGTTCCAATTAAATTTATTCAATTACTATAGACACACTTGTTTCCAATGCTAATTTATTCTCAGAAGGTATTAGAACGGAAAATAAATAATTGACAAAGCCATATTGAAAGCAAATGTTAAGCTGCGAAGCACTTTTTACTGCCAACAAATTATCCGGCTTTCGTTATGTTCGGCACGTGGCACAGGTGTCCACCGCCGGGTATTTCGCTTGCCAACACCAACACACGTACATTAACAAACCCACCTGCTGCTGCTGCTTCGACACACGACTACCAAATGTTTTCTTCCCACCTCTTTTCTCTTCCGCATTTTGTACCTCAATTTCAAACGCCTTATTGAAATAATTACTGAAATTAAGTTCAATCAAATCATTATTTAATTCATTAGGATCACCTGGAACGTGATCTTAGAACTACGACACTTTATGTCTGGTTTTATGTTGTGAAAAAAAAAAATCATGATGAAATTTGTCTTTATCGTTATCAGGTTCCTCGTTATTTAATTTAGGATTAATTAACAAACACTATTTTATTACAACTCTTCAGATAAATTGATTATTCGTTTTATTTCTCTTTACACTTCGTATTTCTACGAAATAGAATACAATTTTTTAAGTTGCTCCACATTTATTTTATCACGAGAATCAAAAAGCAATAGAGAGACGTTATTTTTGGCGTTTCCATTTTTGTAACGCAACGACATTTTTTTCATTTTTGATAACGTCGATAATTCCATTATTTCCTCTTGGAAAATGAGTCACAATTTTTGGAAATCGAGAAACGAACATCAACTCAGTTGTTGATGGTTTAATAATTGAAGAAATAAATAAATTCATTGAGACTCTTTCTTGTCTTTCAACGATGTACGTTCGCGTATCATAAAAAACTGGCGACGTCATATTTTCAGGTTCATTCGGTGGTGATACGATCCAATTATTTCAAACGTTAATTACGAGTTAAATTCTGAAATATTTATTGCGTTTAAAAAATAGATAAATAAATAAAAATCGAAACGTTTTATCACTATAGGAAAGTTTTTAATGAACCGAAATGGCTACAACAAAATCGTCGATTAAAATGAATAATAATAACGAAATGAATTTGGACGTGGCACAACTCAGGTAGCGGCTCTGCCAGGAGGATGGGGGCCCACGATGGGGGAGTGCTACTGCTCTAACATCACCATCATGCAGCTGTTCCACGAGCTGAAGCAACAATTTCCTGCGCTCCCCGACCACATCGTGTCCCAGTGCATTGCCGAGGTACACGTGGTGCCAAACGTGCTTTTTTTCCTTTGTTCTTTTCTTAAACACCACCGAATAACCTGCGATTGAATGTTAATCCTCATTCTTTGAGTCCCAATCATTTTCGATCATGTCTTTTTTTTTGTTAATGTCGTGCAACTTATTAGTGATACATTTATTGGTTACAATCATTTTTGAATCAAGTTTACTTAGTTTTTCTGTTCGATCTATTATCGTAAAGAATCTCGAGAATGATTAATTTCTTTGCCATTTTAATTTCATGGCAAGGGATTCAGAAGCAAAACAACCCCTTAACCCCAAAGCATCATATTCAGTTGTTTTACCTCGAAATCGAACGTTTTATCAATAACACTGTGCATTTTAACAGCATCCATTGATTCCAAAAGTGTGATACCATGTGGTTCAATTTAATCGAAAAGCATCATTTTTACGATGTTAACGTTTACAACTGGAATGCAACAACATTTTTTTCAAATGATTGAATCTGCAAACACTCTTAATACTTTTAGAGATTTCTGTTTATAAACCAGGTACAAAATCCTTTGAAAATTGTGTATTTTCTGAACAAAACCTCTTTCAACAAATTTGGATTTTAGGTATAAAGCCCTATAGAAGATTTTTTTTTTTCACAACGTAATGTTTGAATGATGCATCCAGCCTGTTACACGATTTGTTGTAATGCTTGTTTCAACAATTTTCTCACGTTCCACTGCAAAAGCATAATATTAATTGCAAATAAAAGACGAATAGTAATATTTAAAAATAGTTTTTGTGTGCATTTGACGAAATTTTTAATCTCAATTCTGATATGAAGGTGTCTTCCGGGTGTCCTGGGTATGAATCTCTGTTGCAGAATAGTCACGACAAAGAAACATGTGCACGAAGTTTACGAGTGACCCAAGAGTCTCGTCCGTCCCCGGGTGCGTTTCCTCCTCGGGCCTCAGGTCAAACAGATCTGAGTCTGAAGGTTGGAAAAGGTCAGGTTGAGGATGAACGTTGTGGTATGAGAAACAGAGATCGTGCGTCAAGTTTCAATGGAGTTAACAGAGGAAAAATAACGAATGGTAATCAAGCACCGATCCGAGCTCACAGACCAGCGTCTTTGGATATTGGAAGAACATTTGGATCGCGTCAATGTTCAAGGTCACCGAACGGTCGTTCTCAAGGATCGACCATCAATAACAAAGACACTTCGAATTATATCAATCCTGCACCGTCCTCAGCACCGCCCACATTTATTCCTGCGAGGGGTTTTTTCGAAGATTTCGCTACTTCGAACCCTGGAAATCAAAATATCAAGGTCGCGGTTGAAGCGACCACCACAACCCAAACCTTGACTACGAATACCAACGACATTTCTCATTCGCCGATTGTTCTTGAGAACAAGTCACGAAATCGGCTCAATCAACCCACTGGCTTCGAACTCAACGTAAACGTTGCCTGCAGCCCAGCTGGTAATCACGGTGAGGCAGAAAACAAAAACAAAAACAAACTCTTTTATCTTGTTTTGACAGAAAATCGCAGCGCTTTAGAGTGAATAAAAATGATGAATTTGTCTTTGTTTTCGTTTTGGCGGTTTTCAATTCTTATATCAATCATTTATTCAAATTTTTATTGAGAACAATTTATTATTGTTGAAAATTATCGAAAAAAGTTCAATCATAAATTATAAATTAGCAAAACCTCGAGTTCACCTCGAAAAAAAAATGAGAATTCACTGAAACAGACAAATTAGTGTAGAATTTTTTTGATCCATCGTCAAAGTTTCACCGAAATTTCTGTCGAAGGTGATGAAACTTTGAATACTTGCTCAGTTTTGACGTATTACGGAAAAAAAAGTAATAACTTGAATTTGAAAATTGATGTTAACAGATTTTCGAATAGTGCCGAATATCGGTACGTCCAAACGAAGTGATTTGGTGGTGGAACCCCGAGCCCATTACATCGAACCCAGACTTGGCCAATCCGGCCACTTGATAAACCACCAAAAATCACCGGATCAAACGAGAAGTTATACGTCAGTGAGCCTCACTCTGAGGCCACCTTCGTCCGAACCTCAACCACCGATCGACATACGATCCCAAGGCTCGAGCCTTACGTATTCCACGTCGTCCTTAGATCCGCGAGGATTCCAAAGCCGCCTTCGAATCAGCATTGGACCAGGAAACGTCGGAAGCGTTGCTTCCGCCAGGATCAGACCACCAATGGGGCTTCCAAGACCGAATTCCCTTGTCCCGCACCATCAATCTAGTCAACAAAGGCCTCCAGGTTTGAAACTTTCATCGAATCACTAATTATTCCAGCATCCGATAAATCAAGCCTTGGAAAAAAGGAAAAACAATTTTATTCTCTGATTTAGTCTTCACAATTGAAAATATAGGAATAAAATTTATATTTGGTTCTTATTTTTTTTGTAAATAAGCATTTCCACCTTTCTGTTAGCTTCCATTTGAAACAAACGTTTTAATCGTTTTTTTTTCTTTCAATCTATTTTTACTTCTCACCATTTTATGTTTCTCATCGTTTCAGGACTTCCGGTTGGCCCACCCAGTCAATTACCCCGACCAACGACAACAATGAGTGCTCCAACAACCCCTTCAGCACCCATAACAAACCTCGTACAACCTATTAGCCTACCAACGACCCCTTCTACTCATTCAGCTATCTCGTCACCTCCTGCCGGTTCTCCAACGAGAGATCGAGCCCCGATGAAAACGGATCTAGACTGTTTGCCTTCCAATCAAGGTACTGACTTCAATAAATGTCACGAGTTACTTGTTACTTGACATAAAAATATTTTTCTTCCTACTTCTTCTGGTTTAAAAAAAAAATTTTAACTACTTTTCACCTCTTTTTATTCATGAAGATCATAATTAAAGTTAGTCAAGTGAAAAAAAAAATTATTCTCATTCCAAAAACTTAAGTTTGTATGCAATATTCAAAAATATTATCGATTAACTTTTTCTCCTTAAGATTAATGAAAAAGAAATTGATCTTGTTCGACAATTTATTGAAAAACGTAATTCCATGTACACTTTTTTTGTCATAAAAATTATTAAGTGTAAGTTACAATGATTTTTATATCGATTGAAATTAGAAGACAGTCGTTGACGTTATTTTCTTCCGAAAGTTCGTGTCGTATAAATTGTAGATGAAAATTTCGTGCAAACACGCCCACGTTATTATCATCATCACTCGAGCAACGATATTTACGCATTCCTGACCCACGCTCACGGTCTATACATAGACGTCTCTCCTGTCTATACCATTTCTCATTTGCATACGCACCCATCCACTACAATATGACGTGCTAACCACCTGATATGATCTTAAAACCGGATGTAAATATCACTATCAAAATATATGCACAGAAATTCGTTTCTTCGAAGTCATTTGTAACGTAGATTTTTTCGTCAAACTTTATTTTACATTGAAAATATAAATTTGGCATCTTTATACAATTTTTTTTAACTTCCGTCGTTTCAATCAAGTTTTCATTCTGCTCTTTTGATTTATTTTTTATGATACTATAATTTTCGGTCCAAATTGTTTTCAGTGGCAGAGCATCAATCCGTTTTGATCGCAGAACAATTATTGAGGAAGGAAAGACTGGAGAAAGAGCTGAAGGCTGAAAAGGGAAGACTCGAAGCAATGAAGCGAGAATTGCAGTCACTTACGAAACCGGTCGATTCCACCGGTTCACCAGTTGAAGTACGTGCATTATTATGGACAATATGAAAATAAATATTTTTAAAAGTAGCTTGACGTACGTGATAGAAAAAATTATCTTGAAAAGAAACATTTCTTAGATGTAGTTTAAAAAAATCTTTGACATTGTATAAAGCGAACTGACAAAATGTGTTTAATTGTTCGCAGGAAATCAAGAGGAAATTGGTCAGCGAAATCTATCAACTACGATTAGAGTGTGACAGGTTGGCTGACGAAGTGGATAAAAGGTCCGATCCAAGAGGTTGGTATTTAATTTGAAACGAAAAATGAACTACTGGAACTTTTTCGCTTAAAGTCGTAAACGAAAAACAAAACACTTAAGACGTTACTTTTCATACTTTCAAGACATTCTGAAAAAAAATATCATTGGAATATGAAGAACTTTGGAGAAATATTGAAAAAATGATTATCAAAAAGTAAATATCGATTGGAGAGAAAAGAATTGAATTTTTTTGCAGTTCCTTTGGGCGAAACAAACGAAGAATTTTATCAGGGCATTTATACGGGACAACCGTACGCATTAAACGATAATTACGTTGGAGGTGGTGTTGCGAGGAGATCACCGGAACCACCGCCGTTGCCAAGCAGGCCACCGGTTTGGCAAACTCCTTCACCGAGAATAAATCAACATCACAATAATATGGAAAATCGTCGAGAGGAATCCAGTAACGAGGATTGGGACGAGCGCGATGGTCCTTCGTGGGTTTGTCGAATGTGTACTTTCGACAATCATCCATTGATGGACAAATGCGAGCAATGTGATATGCCGAGGTTGCTCGTTCGTGACACAGGTACGACGACCGCAAATCCTGCATTTTTGCATAACAAATCCATTCCTTCGTTTTCTCCTCATCCTCGATAATGAAAATTACAATCAAAAAAACACCACAAAAATCAATACAAATATGTATTAATTGAATTTCCAAACAATTTTAACCCTTAAAGACACTTTCCAATAGAAATGTAGTTAAAATTAGATCTGTAACGGATTTATTTTCGAGACAATCCATGAATGAATCCTTGAATATCTGAAAAATATTTTCCCACCTGGAACGACTAGCATGCAACCAAGCCATTCAATTTTATCTTCTATTGTCATTAATTGTATATATTTCAAAATATTATAAAACAAACTGACGAAATGTTTTTTTTTTTTTTTTTTTTTTTTCGGTGTGTTATTAAACGTGTGCGGTACATTAATGCTTAATTAATAAAAACGTGTATTTTGTCTAAATGTTAATACTGCATAATAAGTTTACCTTTGTGGTCTGGCAAAATTTACTTTATTTTAATATTATTTTGTTCTGTAAATATAGGAAATTAAGATAATGAAAAAAATACGTAAACGTGTTTTTTTCAACCCATTCAACAAATAGTTGATCGAATTTTTGTTGTTTTTTGGATGTAAATATTGTAAAGAAATGCTGCAATGAAGAAATATGTGCGATCCTAACAAAAAGTTTAAGTAATTATGTAAATACTACGCTGCGCCTGTGGAAATATCGTTTTTTTAAATCAGTTTCAGCAGCTACGACGTGCATGAGGAGCGTGCTTGCATAATATTGAAAAAGAATGCCTTAAATATTGTGTACAATGTGTGAAATAAAAATTGACGAATTTCAATCCCTGGTTTGAACCTTTTTGTGCGATAATGCTTCGTCGATCATTACGAAAATAATGATTTTTGAGGAAATTTCTTTTACAAACAAGGATGTGTCATTGTTGATTCTATCCGACAGGTGAAACACAGGATATCCACATACGAGTTACACACCATCATAATTTCACTACGCCCAGGAGTAAGTATGCCGCGGATGCTGAATATTTGTGGGAAAAAGAAAAACAAAAATATCTCAACAATTTGTCGATTTTATTTCAGGAACTGTGCACAGTTGGGTGGTGTGACGCGAGTGGAACTAGAGATCGATCTATCATTAAACAAACAAAACTGTAAATAATTATTTATTAAAATAACTAAATATGAGAAGAAAAGGCGAGGAAAAGGGAAGAACAAAAAAAAACGATAAATTTTCACACGACTAAGAAACATGTATATTGTAATTAAATTTTTTATTTGACATTGTAATCGCATTATTGAAAGATCGAATTAGCTACAAAAGTGTTATTTTCGTATTATTAAAGAAAATTTTCGAAGAATTTTCACTGTGTACCTGTTAAATGCGGTTTTTTTAGTTTAATTTTCTATTTAAAATTTTTATTATACCCTTCGTTCATCTGTGGGATAACTCGAAACATTCAGAGAAAAAAAAAAAATATATATATATATTTTTTAAATTGCTGTTCCACGCTCCAGATTGAGTTTCGTTTCGCGAGTGTATTCGCCATAAAAACGTTCCAGTTTGGAATTGAATTTAGCATTCCTCTCGTTTATGTAATCGATATCAGCGTCGTCGTTGTGCGTTCTTCTTCTGCTGTATTTCTCGCGTTTAGCAATCCTGGAATGACAAGAAATGAGGACATCGTTTAATAATCTTAAAAACCAAATATCTAAAAGTTTCTTAAATCGAATTTCGTCTTACTGTTTTTCCAGGTCGTCGACCATTCGGTCAATAGATTCTTTCTTGTCTTCGTGCAATCCCTGCAAAATCGTGTTCCTGTCTCCGTAAAATGCAGCTCCGAGCTTTTCTCGAGCTTGTTCATATTTTTCCATATCCGGTTTAATCCCTTTGACCAAACGATTGTATTGCCTTGTCGTCGCTTGTTCAAAATCTGCAAAACCTGTGTCTGGATTTTTCTTCTTCTTTTTTCTGTTCAAACGCTCCGCTTCGCTCGCCTCTATGTGCAGAAGTTTTTGTCGGTCGTAGTTGAGGCCCTTAAATTCAAGAAAAATCCAGGAAATTAGTCGTCATTCATTTCACTGAGATTATTACACCTGTTTTTTAATTCATGAAAGAGAATTGTAGGTTCCAAGATGTTGGTTCCTTTGAAAACCAAAATGGACCTTAAATTTTGTCTGAACGCAAAGAATTGGTTGCATTTTTTAAATAGTTCTCTTTTCGAACCAAGGTTATAGCAATTTCCAAGGGAAATTCAATGTTTCAGGATGCCAAACACAATTTAGAAACAATCCCATGTGTAGGATTTTCCAGAGAGTTGTGTTGGAAAGGAAGAAGAACGTTTTTGTCGGCTCAAAATCGAAAGAATAGAAAACTTACCTTTTCTTCAGCTTCTTTTCGAGCAGCATCATCAGCCATGAGCCATTCAGCTTGACGTTTTCTGGCTTCCCAATTTGGTGGCAATTTCTGGCGTTTGTCCTCCTCTACGACTTCTTTGTGATTTTGTTGCCTCGCTTCGTTCTAATTTTATGAAAAAAGCAAACAAAAAAATTCATTTCAATATATAAATACAATGGATGGGGAGAGATATTTTTGTCTGTCATTTTTGGACAGTTCCACTCACTCTTTTTGTGTGCAATTCCCGCATTCGTTTCATCCTCTCCGCATGTTTTTCAGCGAATGTTTTCGCCCCGGAAGAGCCTGCTTCAGCCATTGAAACGATTTGTTTACCACAAATATGTTAAAAGGAACGTCAAAAGATGTACAAACGTCGTAGAGGGGTTAGAAACGAAAGTCTACAGACAACAATAATGAGGAATGACGTCTACTCCGCCATGAACTATGCCAATTTTGGAGAGAGAAAACCAATGAGGTGACGTGACTTTGATTCAAGAAGTAACGCGACGCGCCATCTACTGGGGACCAAGAGAAAACACTCACCGCTATTTAATTGAGATTACAATGAAATAATTAATGAACAATTAATATTAGGAATGAGACAGTTGAAATTCTCAAAGGACTAAAGCGACTCAATTGGCTTGGTTTACTGGGTTACAATTACTCGTTATCTCAGTCGATAATTAGTTTTTCTTCTCACAAATCTTCGTGATTGCAAGGGGAAGGAATTTAAAGTTTAAAAGCCGATCGGGGCGGAAAGCGCGAGAAGTGTCATCGAAATTTACACTCAGTTTCGTTCTAATTATAAACTAAAATACATTTTTTTCAAATTGATTCAAGTTCGAATAGCTTTGACGAAGACGGCCTTCAAACTAGGGCTGCCGAAATTAGATGTCAATATTAGAAATGAGATAAAAAACGTTGTAGAGCAAAGGTTATTCAGATTTTACCACAAAGCAGACAATTAGTTTGTGATTAAGAAAGAAAAATTAAGAAACAGCTTGCACAAGGATGTGATTTGAAATCAAAGATGCAGCAATGACTTGACATGTTCAGGGGTTCGTGATCGCAAACGATGAATTACAGGGTTCCATTTCACCAGGTTTTAATTAGCTTTGATCATTAAATCCAACACGATATCCGACATGACGTAAAAGTTGAGTGCAGCTCATCAGCTGGAATCGTGCAACAACTTCCAACGTTCCAACGGTATTCGTTGAGTGATGGAAAGGGAGTGGGGATGAGGGGGGATGGGAAAGCCCAGTAAATACCGAGAGTTTGCCGAAAGTAGCCGAATGCAAACACGGAACAGAAAAGTAGTGGTGCGTGGCGCAGAGGGGCGCGTGTGATAATCGGGGGCAACAGGCGACTGAGAAAAGCGCTCGTTGTTACCAAGAGTATATAATGCGAGTGCGATAACGTGTGCACAGCATACAGTCATACACTTTGTGACGCGTTCTTAGTGGGAGGAGCGAAGGGCAACAAGAAAAGTGCACTACTACTAAAATAACATCATATTATAAATTGTGTTTCCGTTATATCACATTCCCTGGGAATCCTGGGAAACACATTCAAAGCAAAAGGAATAAAAATATATCGCGAACTCGACGTGTTTTTTTTAGTTTTAGTTTTTGTTTTTTTTTTAGAAAGTCCAAATTTCTGTTATTCCTTTTCTATTAAACGAACGAACCACAGTGTATTATGGAGACTTTAGAACGAAGCCGGGTGTGCCGTTTGTGTGGTAAACAGGCTGGAATGTCCATCGACATATTCGGAAAACGTGGGAATCACGTGAAGAAGATAAACATGGTACTACCGATATTGGTAGGTCACAACAGACGAAATTTCACTTACGAAATAAAAATGATATCAAATTATTCCCCGGATCGTTGCCCTACCCTTCCTCTTTTCATAATCTGCAATCCTATGCCCCAATTGAATTGGAAAAAACAACAGCCAACTGACTCAGTGAAACATTTTCGATCCTAATACAGTCGCGAATTATCAACGACGCCATTCCCCTTCGTCCTACCCGTCTATATTTTTTAGTTCGCCCTGTTGACGCTAGCTGGCCATCACCACAAACTTTTTCCCGCCAGAAAAAGCTCACGACATCAATTCTTGATTCTTGTCGATGTCCTGTTCAATAAATATCGAATCTTTCGACAAAATATATACTGAAAAATTAATAAACAGAGTTGCTATTTTAGTCTTTCCTTTGCGTGGGAAATTTACGACGGGGAAAACCAATTGCTTGCTCGCTTGTGATTCTCATGTCACAAATAAACATTTGTCTAGCATTTTTTCACAAACTTTCGAATAAAGATTGAATATTACTGAAAAAAAGTAACAGTTTCTCGACGTTTTGATATATTCCGCGTTTGGATGAAATAAACCTCGAAAATTAGGCTTTCTAACTATTCTGGGTAATTGGATTGAGAATCTCTTCATTTCGTTTTCCAAGAAACGAACCTTGAGAATAGACTTCGAAAAAAGAAAAAACAAAATACCGAAAAAACACGAACGAATTAGACAGAAATATCAAACTTGACACATGCACAACACATTTTTTGCAAATTACCAAATAAACAAGTCAACAAATACAAATAAAAGCATCGTTGTGATTACAAAATTAAAAATTGAACAAAACAAAATGAAAGTCCTCATAACAATGGCTTTGACAGCTCCTGAGGGTTCCCGCTGAATCTGGCAAATTACGAGATCGAGTAAAAGTTTACTGGACCAAATTTGTAGAGCATTTAATTAGCTACAAAAAAAACCAGACTCGAATTAATTGCTCTAAAAAAATGGTCCTGTATATTTTCACGTAATATCCAAACGTTTCGGTATTCGCTGTTACTCTGTTCCCAATATTGTGCGATTTTCGTGATATCGTTTGAAAGTCACCTTGAACCGCGTTTCACGGCTGAAACTTCATCCGCCTCTTAGAACATTGGGATATTTTCACCAGCATTAATCAGCGCCATACCCTTCACATGACCTTTAAAATGATGTGTGTTATTGCTTAAGCAAATTCGATACATTGAATGAGTGAATGTTGCAGGTGCACGAAATGGATCTCCTTCCAAAACAGATGTGTCATCCGTGCAACTACAAACTGCAAGAATTTTACCAATTTTACGAGGATTGTTTAAAAACCGATGCAAATTTGAAAAGTCAACTTTCCTGGATGCAGGGTTCGGAGATTCGTGAAGAAATCATCGTTCCTATGGTACAAATAAACAACATGAAAATAAAGAGTGAACCGTTCGATTACGAGGAGCAAGGGCTCACGGGGGCCGTTTTGAGTGCTGCCAAAATGGCAAATTACGAGCAAAATCATTATTTATTCGGTGATAAATTCTTACAAATAAGTGACACCCGATGTTCTCGGTGCGGATGTTTTTGTGGTAATCGAAATTACGCAAATAACCAAATATCCAAAAATTGTTCAACGATACGAGACAAAACGCACAAAATGGGAACAATGACAGGCGACGCGGAATTTCATTCACGAGACATGGTAAGACGAAATTTATTTACTACAGAAATATTCGTCAAAAATCCAACTCTCCGAACGGACAATCCTCTCTGCAACGAAACAAAACCATTTTTTCAAGAAAAAGCTGTGCACACTGAGATCGATTTATTCACCGGATTAGGTCCAAATGATCGACAAAATGCGGCGCTAGTGACGCCAAAAATTGAAACTTTAGAGGACACATCGCCACGAATAACGAGTCGAGTTTTGAGGCCTAGAAAAAGAGTTACGACCATTTTACCGAAATGGCGATCCTCCTCGGACCCCACGAAAAAATCGAACAAATCGACTAGTCGAGAGATCAGGAGGAACAAGGACAAAGTCGAGGTTCCAGCTTTGCTTTCAATCATAAAAATGGAAGCTCTGAACGAATGTGAGCGAAGTCTCAGGCCTCGTCACCAAACGATCGATTATTACTCGAAATCCAAGCGTAAAATTCCTCAACAGCAATTTGAAAAAATACCAATATCAACAGATAATGTGAAACTGGAAAATGTCAAACAAGAGCTTGTCACCGAACGAGAGGACTCCCCGAAACCGATGGACCTTGAAACTCTACCACAACCCAGTTCGGAATTTGTGCTGAAAGTCGAACAAGAAGATGAACCAAAAAAACTGGAAACGAACAAAACAAGAAAGCAAAGATTCAGAACAAGGAATATTCGAAGAAAAAAATCTGGTATCAAAATAAAAAAAGAAACATTAGAAGCCGAATTTCCCGGGTTGATCGCCGCCGCGAAGAAAAACATTAAACTTTCGACGAGCCAAGCCTTGCTGTTCAAATCCTCGAACAACAAAACGGTCGACAAATTGAAACGTAAAAATGCGCCGAAATACAGTCACGGATCTACTCTCTGTCTCAGATCTCAAATTGGCTGCTTGAGAAACAATAAATTGAGACAGTTTCATTTGCTCGTTGATGAGCCGAAGAAAGCGCAGAACAAAAACATTTCGTCACGAGGTTCATCTTCGAATGCGATTAAGACGAAGAACCTAGAAATCGATGGATCGGATCAAGGAATCATTTCGCGCTATCAAGATTGCGGTATCTGTTCAAAACGCTTTGCTAGCCAAGAACTTTACAGGCTTCATGATTGTTATAATAAGCGACATTGATGTAATTGTTATCGTTGATTACGTAGAATAATGACGATTTTAACATCGCGAGATAAATTATATGAAACTGTTACTTTTTAAATTGTTATAGAACATAATATAACTAATAATTACGTAATAGAATAATTGCGAGTATAGCCCTTTGCACCGTGTACGTCAAGCTTTACTATTTATATCGCACATGGAGGGTGATTACGATAAAAAACGAATTAGATTTTTAAAATGGACTTGGGTTAAGGAACAATAATCAATGCTGATGTGAGACTCTACAAGTAATTCGTTTATAATCACGAGACGCCTTAAAGTGAATGTACAAATATGCGAACTTATATGAATCTTGAAACAGTTATGTGCCCACGATTGGTTATGTGTTCATTTTTGCTTTACATATCGTCCCACATTTTTTTCACAGTGTTAGTTCTTTTGATTTCTGATGAAAAGAAGTTTTTAAACTTCTGTCGCGTTCCGAAACGATGCGAACTCCACAATCATGCTATTTATGATCACTCTAAAGTTACGTATTTTTTTAGAGAGTCAAAAGTTATTGTGCTTCAAGTGAACTTAAAGTTCTTGTCTTAACGTCATTTTTTTATTCCGTTAAAGGGGGCTTCGTTGGAGCTTCTAAATCGTTGAGGCTTTTTCGATTCCTGACAACATTTCGGTCGAGTGTTTCTGTACTTTTTAGTCTCTTAGTTTAGTCAATTTATTGGTGCAGATACGCATTTTTTGATTGAATTCGTAGAATATTTCTCCAAACATTAACGGAATTGGTAATTTGTTGGAAAAAATTAAATCTCTAAGAAAATTTAATGAATGACAACACCAATTTCAATTTCTTTCGATACTTCTCAGAGAAATGCCTAAAAGAACCACTTGGTCAAAGTGTCATCATGATCGGAAACGTCCTCCTTTAATGGAAACAATGGATGAGCCAAACATTCGACGATATTGAAAAAATCTTGATTTTGGAGTTGGAGATATATTGCTAAGTGTAAATAATAGATATATTTATTGACGCAAATTTTTCGTAATTCACCACAGTTAATAAATTCCTGTGATATTAGTATCGGAAGATTCGTGCTACGCCCTTAACCATAATAGCGATTTGTCTGTATTTATTACTAACTCACGTGTCATCTGATAGTCTATTTTTGTTGATACTTCATTTTTGAGGTATTCGTAAGGCAAAAGTCAAATAATTTTATCCACCGTTGCGAAAACAAAGTCAAAATGTTACTGTTGACAAACATTATTTCTCATTATAATTAACTCCCTGTAAATGGATAATAAAGATAACCTCTTTTTTTACAAATATAATTCCATGGTTTGTTTTAATTGCCGAGTTTCGATCTTGCTAATCGATTCTCCGTGATGGTCACGTCATTGCAATGAAAATCGTGTTTTTGAGGATATTTTCATTACATCGATGATCGAAGGTCAAATCACGGTTACATTCAATAGTGGGTACTTTGGATTGATCGAAATGAATTCCATTCGTAATAAAGAACCTTTCAAAACATTACAGCGTAAAAGCATACGCTAGTAAATACTTTGGAATTGAAAACGTCGACTAAAAAAATCTTTCTTTCCGAGTTATTGCTAAGCGACCTGCGAGCACAGACATGTGCAATGTTTTATTGGGGGAATAAAAAACGGTTTCAAGTTTATTGGCTCGATGTTTGATGGAAACGTAAGGGATGGAGGGGTGAAGCGGAGTCAAGGAAACGAGTTTTCATTGTGACCTTTCCCCGAGTCCTCCTCACAAAAACTATGCAATGAGACCCTAGAACTTTGACAATTTGACTGCAATTTTCATAGTGTAATGAATAAAGTTCCAGAATAGAGACAATTTTTCAAGTGAACTCGAAAATAATGGCATCTGACAGACGTCGGGGTCTGCAAAAACATTCGTCCGAAAATTGCGCATGCGTTCACTCACAACTTCTATCCAATAGAAAAGGAGCGCGCAAAATTTTTCCCACAGAAACTGAATTCCCATTGGTCGTTTCGTTGGACGTCGGATGCGCCGGACGCAACGGGAATGTTGCGTCCTTGCACAGAAATTACATACTAACTAACGAACCCAAACAACAAACAAATAAACGAATGGATGTCAGGTGAGGACGCCGAAACGATGATTGTACGGTATTTATTTCGTAATAATATCAGTCAACCGGGAAATCATTGAGTGCTGCAATGTCCGAGGAACCGGAGGAATCAGCAACTGCTGATGGTGGTTACGTGAGTTTACTCTCAATTGATCTGTTTTGTTACACCCATGTAACCTACACTTAACCTCGAAACTATCCCTATATTTTCGATCGCCAAATAATTAATTTTGAATTTGTAGAACAAAATTCTCACTCGTCACATTTTTTTACTTCATTGTACGTGTTTTCTTTCAAATTCCTTTCTCGTTTTGTTTTTTTTCGTACACTTCAATGTTGAGCTTCAATGTCGACACAGATTTTGTAAACTGGTGTGGACATTTACGAAAAAAAAGTTGATTAAATAGTTTTTGTTGTTGTAATTTTTTGATTGTACGTTCTCTGCACTTTTCTATTGACGATTTATAATCAGCCAAATACATGGCATGTCAAATGTCACTCGACGTAATTTTTTTTGCTACTGAATTTAGTTTGAATCAATGAATACAACTTGGCATTCTTAATTACACTTTTAATAAAGTGGAACGGATTTATATTGTTTCTTTCAACCGATCACCTGTCACCCTCATGTGTCCTTTCTTTTCTAACCTCTGTTCAATGTCCCAATGGTAACAAACATATTTAAGGTATCACAGTCTTGCTGAAGCATTTTTCTACACAGCTTCAAAAACTTTTGACAACACAGATGAGGCACTATTATAAAATTATAGTTTAGTACATATCAATCAGCAGCTATTCTCAATTTAGAAACAGCCGAGCATAATCAGTGTTTACTTTAGATCGATCCTAATGCGTTAATCATATGAAAAATGCCTTGAAACAGTTGTTCATATTGTCCGCATTGAGGTGTCTGACAAACATTGATTTTACAAGTGTCAAAATTATCATTGCTTCGTAAAACAATAGAAAAATCTGTAAAGCAATGAGCAGTTTGAGGCTTTGGGCCAGGTTTTTAGAATTCAGATATGGCGATTTTAGCGGACTTTGCTGAAATGATTAGAAAAATATGATTAAGAACAAAAACAAAGTGTTTTATTGCATCTATTCATTTTTTTCCACATTATCTAATGTGGAAAACTAATGAGCATGCAATTCCTTTAGTCACTTTCCGGCAGCGAAGACACAGCCGCATCCTCAATAAGTCTGAGCTTGGGGGAAAACTCTGTACGGCTCAGAGAAAAGTCCAAGCCAGCGAATGAAGAAGCAGAACCGTCCAATAGAAATGAGAAAAAAATTGAAGAGAAAAAATGGTGGTTGAAACGACCCGAAACCCGCTTGGGACTTTCAACAAGCACTAAAAAATCAGCACTCGTTAGTGCATCAAAAGATACTCCGTTGTCTGACATGACTTCTTCGATGAAGGAGTTCCTTCAAAAAGAAGAACTTTGCAAGGTTAACAGACATTTAATATTTTCTCTACAACTTGAATAAAAAAACAATAAATCTAGACTGTACATTAACAGGGTAAATGTTTTGTTGAATTTTAACAAATCTCTCAACATTTAAACATGAAATTTGACGTTTGTTCATTTGGAATGCACATTTTTTCTGAACAATGAATTTTCAACACAGGTTCAGCAAAAAACTTCGGGTGAAAATAATCGGGACAAAGATGACACTCTCTGTGACATTCTCGCCTCTGCAGCGTTCGACAAATATCCATCGGATTTCGAGAGTAAGGTTTTATTTCAATTCTTAATTTTGAAAGGCAACAGGAAATCTTTCTGTCCTTAGAAATTGCTCAATTGTTGTGATCGTCTCCTATTTTTTTGGAAATTTCGTATTTCGATCCCAGAAGAAAAGATTTCGATGCTTTTTAACGATTTCGTTATGAATTTTGTGATGAAATTTTTCATTAAAACGTTCGTTATTATCAGATGCTACGGACGAGGACATTGGAAGTTTTTTGGAAGAGATGAGCAAAATCGCAGGTGCATTAAGTCCGAGTTCGGCCCAAGAACGGATGAAATCTGGTGAGAATTCGAGTAAAAATCCGAGCGAGGAAGAAAAATCAGTGGAGGAGTTATTGGAAGAGGCTGAAAAGCTTGTTCGTGAGAACGTTGGTCTTTCGAAAAGTTCATCGCGATCGGAAACGTTGATTGTGGAGGAAGTGGAGAATCAGGAAGGCACGACGAGAGTGGTTAGATTTGAGAAAGACATATTCCAATTGATTGAGCAAGAGGTGCAAAAAGAGTCGGAGAAAATTCGTAAGAGTCCGAAGAACGAAAAAAAGCATAAAGGAACGAGTCCTGGCAACAACGAGATTACTTATGAAAACGAAAACAGCCTCAAGCCTCCGATGATATTGATGACGTTGGAGTCGCAGAAGAAGCGTTTCGAGGAGGAAAAAGTAGAAATATCGTCGAGCTCGGATCTCGACGACCCGATAGATCGTCACTCGAGATCCGAAGATCCTCAAAAGACCGAGGAATCGAGAAAAGATAAAGAGAATCTTCAGAAAGAAATAACGGACGTGGACAAGGATTTTTTCGACGATTTGTTGAGGCGTTCGAAGGAAAAAATCGAGGGTGGAATGTCGGGAAGTTCGAGTTTCGGGCAAGAAGATTTTTCCCATTTTCTTCGAATATTACAAGGTCAAGATCGAAAAGAACAAGAAATAAAGGAGATGAAAAACGGAGCTACGGAAATATCGTCGCGCTTGTTCAAAGCCGATAACACCGATTTGCCGAATTCGGAAAATGTCGTTTTTCCAGAAAAAGAAATAACGGAAATACTGGAAAAAGAATTACCAAAAGAACGAAAGGAGGAAAAAATTGATGAGAAAAAAAGTGACCGGGACGATCACGAGTTTTGTGAAACCGATTCGAGCTTGGCTAACTCTCTTACTGGCGATGCCAATTGTCAGAGCCACACGAGTAAGTCATTGTCCCGAAAATCGAGTCAGGATCGTTCTCAAGCTCGTAACATCAATAAAAAGTTGGATCAAGATTCGAAACGTAATAACGATTCTAAAAAATCGACTGTTGAACAAACCGGTGAAAAAACGTTTTTGAACGGGAAAAACGAACTATATACCGTTGGGTTAACGCCCAGACTTGAATTATTCGCAGATGCGATTCCCAAGTTGATTGCTGAGAAAACCAGTGAAAATCTGAACAAAGAAGCGTCCGAAGAGAAGAACGACGAAGTCGAGAAAGCGGCGGCGGCGGAAAGCAACACGAGGGAGGAAGCGAAAGCTGAAAAGTCGCGAGAAAATTTGGTCAAACGTACGAACCAATCGAAAGGAAAGTTGAACGATAAAAATCAAATCGAATCCGACAGGATAATTTCCGATAGGAATAGAAAAATGACTCCGAGTCCAGATCGAACGAAAAAAGCTCCGGAAAAAAAGATCAACGTCGAAAACAATCGGCTCGGTCCTTCGAGAAGTTACGATCAACTTGCCAAACCCATATTGAATCTGAGAGCTTCGTTGGACGATGTGAGAAATTCGAAATCAATCGATACTTCCCGGCGATATAATCAGTCGGGAAAATTTTCGACCGTTTCGAAGAGTGCGAAGCAGCGAACGAATCAAATTGGATCGTCGAAGCAACAAGCACCAAAAAGTAAAATATCGTTGAATCCTTCGACGTCGAAATTCGATTTGTCGGCGAAGCCAAAACGGCCAGAAACAATGGGAAAATATTATCAAGCTGGCGGTGATTCTCGTAAAATTTTCTCTAAAGACGATCTCGAGTCGCTTTATCGCGAGGAAAAGCACAAGAACGCTTTGCTCAAAGAACAAATTGATTCCGAGGCGAAGATGTACAAGCAACAGATGCAGAACATGAGAACTTCTTTCGAAGAAGAATTATTCTCCCTCAAAAAACAAAATATAATATTAAAAGCAAAAATCGACGAGTCCGCTTTGAACGCAAAACGCGGCGAAATCTCCACGAAAATACCAACGAAACGTGACATGAGGAACGAACTTTTGGAAAAAGAGTTGGAAAAACAGGAGGGAATAATAAACGCTTACGAGACAGAGAACAAAAGACTGGTTGCGGAGATGGAACGTTTGCAGGAAGAAATGAAAAATTCAAAGCCTAAGCAACGAAGCAAAGTCGAGATAAACGAGACGCAGAAATTGAACGACACGATCAAAGATTTGCGCGAGGATGCGTTAAAGCTGAATCTTGAAGTGACGGACTTGCGACAGAAGAACAACGATTCGTTGTTGAAAATCGATGATTTGTCGCAGCAGAATAGTCTTTTGAAAGAAGAATTAGAAATGTTTAAGGAGCAATTAAGAACGAAAAACGAGTTTATAAACGCACGTTTGCAGTCGATGACAGCAGCAGAACTCGAGTGTCGTAAGAAAACCGACGACATGAGAGTCGAATTGAGTTCAAAAACGGAACAATTGAAAAACATGAAATTTGAGTACGAAAAACTGGAGCAAGCAGTTTTGCCGCTGGAAAAAGAATTGCTTGAATTGCGAATGAAGGAAAGTACGTTCACGGATAAATTGCAGGTTGCGAAGAGTCATATCGAGAGAGAAAAACAATTGACCTTGAAACTGAAGGACCAAGTCATACTGGATAACAAAAAGATTCTCGATTTGAATCGTCAGGTTCGAGAAATGGAGAGAATATTGAAGCGTAAAAATCCTGATTCGGTGTCGGCTTTGATATTGACTGCAAAGTCTGATCACGAGAGAATTAATTTGGAAAAAGTGAAATTGCTCGAAGACCGAATAGCTTCGTTGGAGGGTGAGATAAAAGCAAAGGAAGAAATTGGCCAGGAAAAGTTGACGGATTTGCGCAACAAATTTGGCGAAATGAAGGAAAAGTACGTAGCCCAAGTGATGGATTTGGAGGAGAAATTGTTCGAGGCTACAGCGAAGGAGCGAAAAATTTATAGCGATACGTTCACGCAAACAATCGCTAAAAGTATGGAAAACAAAAGCGTCGATGCGGCTGGTACGAAACGCGAAGAGAGAGAACGTTCCTCGTCCGTTCAATTGGAAAAGGACGAGAAGAAGGAAGCGAAGGTCATCAAAATCGGTCCAAAATCGCAGAATCCCAAAGAAGATACTCATCTCATAGCTACGATAAGAGGCCTCAAGATGGAACTAGCCAACAAGGATAAAAACTTTGCAAAAATCAACAAAGAGTTACAAGAGTTGCAAAAAACTAACAGACGATTGCAAAAAGAGCGCGAGAGGCTTTTGAACGATCGACGCAACTTCAAATCCACTTCGGATCTCGAAAAAAATGGACGTTCTGCTTCCGTCTGCTCGGATCCCCGACTCACGGCTACGAGAACTGAAACCAATGATTTCAATTCTAATCATTGTCAAAATGGCCATTTCTCAAATGGTAATTCACAAAGACTCTCGGGTTCTGTTCCCAGACTTTACGATCCTCTTCAATATTCTGAAAACGACGATCGAACTGCGCTGAAAAAACTCACCAACGAGAATGGCATTTTGAAAGAAGAGTTGAACAAAATCAACAAGGACTTTATGATGCTGAAGAACAAACGACTGCACGATCTCAATTTACTTCAGGAAGAACATGAACGAGAAATGGCCTCGTTGGTCAAGGAGTACAGTCTCAAATTCGGCGATTCCAAAGTCGTCAAGTTGCAGGTTTGTTTTAATACTTCGATAACAATTTTGAGCCACGGTCGGACTTGCGTTGTCCCCCTTTTTTTCTGCAGTTTTGTTTTTGTTTAACTACTATTTCGAAAACAAACACCGGGTTTTTCTTTCTACACGATCTCTCGGACATTCGTAAGTGTAAAAATACATCAAAAAGTTATTATTTGTTGATTGCACAAATCTCGCATATGGATAAACGGTCGAAATTCGAACCTTTTTTAATGAAAGTTTATATTTTATAGTAAACTACTGACTAAATACACCCGAAATTTCAAATCAATGGAACCCAAAGAAAAATGTATGGCTCAAAGGTTTACGCACCGTCAATACTTTGTTCAATTCGTCATTTTTTTCAGAGTCAAATCAACACGCAGGTGGCAATAATAACGCATTTGAAGCAGCAGATCGAGAAGTTAAGGGACTACAAGGAGCAGGTCGTGGTTCTAAAGGTGGAACGTGAACATCTGGAGAACAAAGTGAAGATATTGAACGAAAAAGTGAAATATCTTACGACGCCGGTATGCGAACGACTTCGTTAGTTGGAGGGGCAAGTGGTCGATAAAAAAAAAAAACAAAACAAAAAAAACAAATAGAAAAAAAGAAATTAGTAGCAAAGAAAATAGAAACAGAAAAATCGGTCCACGCTACTGGGTGAAAAATATTATTTGTGAAACTCCAGCGAACCGAATAATTTACTGTGTGATTGCAGGGCACCGAGCAGCTTCAGTTACTGCAGGACAAGATTACGATACTTCAGCAACGACACGAGTCCCGTGAGATTACGTTGCAGAGTCTGGTCCGCGATCTTCTGAGGAACAAAACTCAGTGCAGGGACTGCAAAGGGGAGAAGGGAAAAAACAACAAGCAGCTCTGTTACTTTCGTCAAGAGCTCGATCATATCCTCGGTATGCTGCAAGAAATATCTAATGTACAGTAAAAAACAAACAAAAAAAAGAAAAAACAGAAAAAAACAACGTAATTTTGAGTCGTTTCGAAACGAACTGAGGAATAATCGAGTCGAAATGTGTACGAATTATCATTCGTGTACATTTGCTATCAGTTCTTCGAGGTAATGATCAACAGAATGTTCAGTTTAAAAAAAAAAAAAAATGCAAGAAACAAAAACGAATGAATAATTCTGTAAATTCTGGTCGCCCAGAAAAATGATCTAGCCACCAAAATGTACACGAATCATCATTTCTGAACATTTCCAATCGGCTCGTCTCAGTAATCCTACGAAAAAAAAAAAATGACAAAAAAAAATGGAAAAACAACTCAAGTCTCAAATCGTCTTGGAACGGACTGAGAAACTGTCGAGCCAAAATGTACATGAATGATGTCCAATCGATCCCTCCAAATAATAATCGTTACCGGAGTCTCCGGTTATCTCAGAAAAAAAGAAATTCCAAAAAAAAAGAAAAAAAAACAACAACAAACGTAAAGATATCGATTGGTATCACTGCCAAAGAAGAAATTAAAGTTTATTTTTATTATAAATCGCTAAAGCTGTATCTTGCCAATGCCCAAGCGCCCATTAGATTTAACGTAAGTGATAAAGAAAATAAGAAAAAAAAAAAAAAACATAAATAATGACGTAACTTCCGGTTAAACTTCCAAAAAAAAAAAAAAACTCTTCACGTAGCGTAGAATTTTTTATAGACATTTTTGCTCGAATATTAGCTGTAAATAGATGGGTATGACAAAGATTGATCTTAAGCGTGAAAATTACAGTCCGTTCCCGGCATTTTTGCGAATCAACGAATCTCTATGTAGGTGTTATCATTTTGTAATTATTATTATTATTATTATTATTATTGCCACGATGGTATTACTATTTTTATTCTTTTTTTTTCGATAACTCACACAAAAAGCAAAAAAAGAACATGAAAAGAGGCAAAAAAAAAAACAATATTACACTTTTTTTGCCCATTCATCAAAGCGTCCATATTTATTACAACTATTTAACGAAATAAGCGTCCCATTGTTGAACTGTCGCACAACATTTGTGTCGCTGATTTCCTTCTTTTTTACACCGTCGTCTTTTTTATATGAAAGAAAGAAAAAAAAGCATTGAGTGCATATTTTGTCACTGCTGATCTCATCTACTTGTATACAAATTCGAACTGTTACTATTGTTCAATAAAAATAGTAATGTTTTTTCTTCAATCTCATACATGTGTTGGTTTTTTTCTTTATTTCGAAACCAAGCTTTTGTTGGGATTTTTTGAAAGTTGGACTTTTTTGCAGCTGTGAGAATATTTGGCTCATTGATTCGGTACATTTTTTTTTTCAAGAATGATTTTGACACTGTCAAGAAAATGTGACATGAACATAAATATGACTTTTATTTGTGGTCAACTCATTCTTGGTCAACGATTTTTTTCGAAGAGTCGAAGAATTTAAATGATTTTTAAGAATCAAAGTCATAATTTACGTGAATCTCTTTTTTTTTTTGTCATTCAATGACGTTTCGACGAATTAAAGTGATATGGACACGATTTGGAAGGCGGATAAACTCATGTTTTAGGTAAGTACACGTTTTGCTTCATTACACTTTATTCCATCAGAGACAAAAATAGAATTTTTCACATATTGATTATTGTTTTGTTTCTATTTATATCTTTTATATATACTAGAATATATAATATCATGTGGTTTAACTGTAACGTCACGTATTCACTCTATAAGTTAACATCTCGTTAAATACATTGTTGTCTTTTTAGTGGGTCTACAGATTTGACATGCATAAAAGAATATCTATTTAGCAACGATAATTTCTATTAGATACGCGTCATAATAATTTATTTGCAGCACACATAGAGGTAAGTGATGAAAAATTCCGTTGGTTTTGGCAAGTCCTACAAATATGGGAAACGTTCGGGTCCTGTTTTTATCTCCATTTACCATAAAACGAAACGGTTAGTCGGATTAATGATGTTCCTGAAACTGAAGAAAATATTCTCGCATGTGGTAGAAGTTGATTCACGAATTAATTTGGACGAAAATATTTGATTTATTGAAAAAATATTTACCTCGAAAAACCTCCTTTTCCTCTCAATAGCGATGCTCCGTAAATTGCGCAGAGCACGAGGACCAGCGTCTGATGAAGATAATCGTTGGTCTTGACGTCCGAGAGCTTTTGAATGTTTGCAAAATCAGGGATGCTCCTGATATTCATTCGTGAACGTTCGTTAACGATTCGTCGAGTTTTTGCGTCACGAGCAACGCGAGTATCCTCGATTGCTCGCCGTTCGCTGCGAGCATTGACGTCGTTCTGTCCACGGGATACTCGGAGTTCCCGCGTGATAGATGCTTCGCTCAAACGTCCGCGGCGTTCCTGAGTAACTTGACGCTCACGACGTTCAACATCCGTGTTTCTGGATATTCTGGAATCGCGGATGTTGCGGAGTGCGGAATGAAGTCTCGATGTTTGATCGCGTTCCTCTCTCCTGGCCGTTGATACTCCACGTTTCTCGTCGGACGTTCGCAGGTTTCGCATAATCGAACGCTCGGCATTACGATCACGGCGGTCTTGAGACAAGCTACGGATCTGGAGATGTCCGCGGCGATCAGAAGATGCAATTCTCGACACTCTGGAGCGTTCGATATCACGTTGCAATGAATTGTTCTCGGATGTTCTTCTCGAGTCCCTCAGGTTGGACGTTTCGCGTCGTTCCTCAGATGTTCGGAGTTCTCTTGTAAGAACGCGATCGGCTGAACGTCCAAGACGTTCCGAACGGGACATTCGCGACATTCTAGACCATTCGGTGTCGCGTTGCAATGAATTCCTTTCGGATGCTCGCCTTGAGTCCCTCAAGTTGGATGCTTCCCGTCGTTCCACGGATGTTCGAAGTTCTCTTGAAAGAACGCGATCAGATGAACGTCCGAGACGTTCTGAGCTTGGAATTGACGCCCTGGACAATCGGATGTTGCGTTGCAGTGAATCCCTTTCAGATGTTCGTCTCGAGTCCCTCAGATTGGATCTTTCACGTCGTTCCTCAGATGTTCGAAGTTCTCGTGTAAGAACGCGATCGACTGAGCGTCCAAGACGTTCTGAACTTGCGATTCTCGATACTCTGGACAGTCGGATGTCGCGTTGTACTAAATTTCTTTCGGATGTTCGTCTCGAGTCCCTCAGGTTGGATGCCTCCCGTCGTTCAGCGGACGATTCAAGTTCTCGAGTGATAGCACGTTCGGCAGAACGTCCAAGTCGTTGTTGAGAAACATCACGTACGTCGAGACGTCCGGAGCGCGTGGAGGCCGAGGTTCTTGAAAGGCTTGACGTTCGGATGTTTGGCTGGAGGGAATTTCTCGCAGATACCCGTCTAGAATCTCTGAGAGCAGAAGTTTCCCGCCTTACGGAATCCAAGTTCCTTGCAACCCTGGAAGTCTCCACGCGGCGTTCCTGTTCAATATTCTTTCTAGACGTTTGTGGAAGTTCCCTCAAAGTAGACGTTCGTCGTTTCTCGTCAGACGTTTGAGGTTGCCGTCTAACAGAACGTTCCAATGAATCTTGACGACGTTCCTCCGAGACTTGACGCGTGGCGACGCGCTCGCGACGTTCCGACCGCGCGGTCTTCGGCAAGGTTCGCATCGACAATGTCAGACGTCGTTCGTTCGTAATCGTTCGAGGTTCCCGGGAAACATCACGAGTAGCCAATCGTTCCTTACGTTCTGGATATTCTCTCATTTCAACGTTTCTAGTTCTGCGAACATCTCGTCGTAGCGAATCGATCCAGGCTCGATCTCCGTTCACTTGGGTAGTGGACGATCGTCGATCCTCAGATCGGATTCTCATCCTCAAAGCGTCAACTCGATCGCCGTTTAGTCGTGAAGAGCGCCGATCGGTCAGTGCCCTTGTGCTTGCTTCCCTCTTTTGACGTTCGGCCCGAGACATTTTGCGCTCTTGCAATCCCATTCTCCTGGCATCGACGCGATCGAAATCTTCGGATACTGACCTTCGGACGTCCGTTTTCGGTTCGATCGAGCGATCGGCAAGTCTATGGCGACTTTCTCGTTGACGTAGCTCCCGTCGTTCAACGAGGCTGCGTCCTTGGGACCGACCATCCGATCTCCTGATATCAATGCGATTCATTCCGGAACTCCGTTCTTTCGTGGCGTCGAAACGTCTGTGATCGTCCGAGACGAGAGCTCGAACTTGTTCGTTGGATCTGCGGTTTTCGATTCTCCGTTCGGAACGATCGTTGTACAGTCGAGACATCCGTGAAGAACGATCATCACGATTATCCCGAACTGATCGAACAGTACGTCGAGCTACGCTCCTGCTTCGTTCCCTTCGATCCGAATCGGCAGTGCGTCGATCAAGCGATTGGCCTTCGATCGATCGGCTCCTCGCATCACGATTGTCACGACGTTCTTCCGACGTCAGCCTTTGCCTCTGAGACGAAGCATCCCTCAAAACAGAAGTCTCTCGATTTATTCGCTCCACGGAGCTCGATCGACGATACCGATCGCTCGCTTCTCGCCGAATCATCGAACTAGACCTTTCGCGAAGATCAAACGATTTCGAACGGCTTGCTTCGAGAGCTCGACGATCGGTTCTGCCTGATCGACTACCGAGCAGACTATCGCGTTTTTGACGCAACAATGAGTTCGGCTTGTCACGAACTTCCAGAATTCGCGATGCGTCGGTCGTTCGACTCCTGCGACCGGTAACAACCGATCGACGATTCGAAAGGCGACTCATTCTTCTAGTTTCTTCACCAGATAAACCTTCATCATGATCCGTATAATCGTTAGAACCTTTGTTGTTTGCCGATTCGTCATAGGGAAGCACCGGCCCGAATGGATGTTTGTTGGGGCAGGCATCCACTCTTGAAATGTTTAAAAATCAAATTCTCAACCTATCTCCATGATTTTGAAAAACAAAAATCTTCATTTACTTCAAAGACAAACTCACTCGTGCGGTGCAGTGTGCATAAGTTCAGATCCACCAAGACTTCCCGATCTTCCACCACGATCTCTTGATATCAGGCCGAGGGTGAGGCACGCCAGTGAAACTACCATCAAGCCCACGTACTGCCATGATCTCACAGGCAAGACGACGTGTCTCGTTCGTCTCATTTTCGCTGAAATTATTTTGAAAAAAAGCAAAATTTTGACCCAAATGTTGAAATTCGACTTAAAAAAATAAAACTACGACTTACAACTCGATGAAAATCAAAAAATCTGCGAGTTCCAAGTCGTCGATTAAACTATTGAGACTTTCGAATATTTTTTCCTTTCCTCCAGCTCTCGTTGCTTCTTCCTCGGTGGTACACCAGGAACGATTTGATGCTAGAAGCCTCGAGGGAAGCTCCTTTTATACCCTGGACACATGGCAATAGCAGTCTATCTGCAGTAATTTGATAAAAGCGCAATCTGTGGTTATCAGCACTTGCCACATGGGACACGCAACTCGTTTCATGGATAGCCTTCTCCCAGTCGCTCGTTGGTGCGTGAAAATTCGAACGGGGGCGTGCAATATACCATGAGCTTTTCCTCAAGGATCGTAAAGGGAGACTTTGGTTAAAGCGTTCTTATTGTCCAGGCTATATACTCAAGATGAGGCATTTGTTCACGTGGAAAATTGCACTCGAAGACTTCGACAATGAATCGATAAGGGAATACGTATTTTTATCATAACTTTTCTTTTTTTTTTTCTATCTTCGCCACAACGAAGAACGCTGAAGAGATTAATTCGAAAGGATTTTTCAATAAAATTGTTTTTCATCCGAAGCATTAACTTCATTGTTTTTAACAAATTCGCGTTTTTTTCTTTCGCGGATAAATAGTCGTCCATATATTTCTGTTCGTTAGAAATTATCTGAATTTCGGATTTGTTATTTGATGATAAAATTATAAAAAAAAAATGTGGAACTTTACACTGTTGCAAGTAAACGAAATTTCTGCAACTTTTTTCTTTGGCAGAGCTCACAATTTGTACTTAATGCAGTCTTGGCTTTAATATTTGGTAATTTTTTTGAAGGATTTGAAATCCTTGAATCGACGCAGAAAGATCGAGTAAGTTTTCGTAAAAGGTTAAACCGAATAAAATCATATTTTTCATTTCATTCCGTCGATCCACAATTTTCGAAACGATTGAATAAGGGAAATAATTAGACTCAGGTTTTTATTTGGTAAATAGTTCTTCAATTTTATTTTATTTTACAGATGCGTTACAGGCTTTTTATTTTTTGGCCATTCACGTCGTTTTGTGTTGTTTGATGATGATAGTGTGATGATAAAAATATGAATAATAATAGCTTAAAAATATATTTACAATTGCCTTACATTAATAATATTAATTAAGTATTACATAGCGCCAAAATTTTTCAAAAATTTGGTCCAACATTTTCGTTATTCCCATGAAAAAAAAATCCTTTTAAATGACAATAAAAAAGACTTCAAATATATTGAATATATTATCAATGAGTACCAGTGAAATACTCTTTTTTTTGTGCTTTTTTTTCCATGGGAAATTCAGCCTTTTAATTTCGACGTTTTGTTATCCTCGGAAAAAAATTGAGGAAATTTGTCGATGCAATAAAAATTCAAGCATTTATTGATTCGTGACCAGTTTCAAACGGCCGTATAATAAACGAAAACGTATATAAAAAGAGAAACAAGGGTTCAGTATAAAAAATAAATAGATCGGGGGACGAATTTACAATTATTTCGAAGAAAAAATGTACACGGGGTAAAGGCTTCGTGCCTGAGGTTTTTCTTTGTTTCTTTTTTTAAACTCTCTACAGAGAAATCATCTCGTCTACAGTTGCCACCAGCTGAGAATGTAAATGACGAAAGGGATCATGAAGAAATTGCGATTTAATGTCGATCCAGAACCGGAAGTCAATCGAAAACTGCTGCAGTTTACTGCTTCCGCTTCAGGCAGCGCCGTGAAGTTTGGAAACATTTGGATGTCAACAGGCTGTAAGAAAAAAAAAATCTCAATTGTACAAAAAACTGTGGTGTGTCGTTGAATTTAGGAAGAAATTTTTCTGAAATTAATGAATAATTGATATCGGGAAAAATGTCTTTACTCACGAGTGCCAATTTGTCGTCCCTTTTTCTACAAAAAGTCATGTGTTTTCCGTGGTATAAACTGTCCTCGATCGATCTGGCCAAAAGTTCTTCGGACCAAGGCAGAGCTAGCAAATGCTCGGTGAGTGTACGACCACGAAATTCTTCAGGATCTTCGATGACGAGCCTCGCAAAGACGTTGTCGTTGTCACGATCCGGATCCGATTCGGAATAGTCTCTCATTGCCCTCAAAGCAGTTTCCGTTTCTTTTATTGTTTCTTCGTCGAGCTCGTCGTTTTTGCCAGTTTCTTGATAAGCCGGAAGTTGTTGTTGCAAACTCGTTGGAAGCGCGACTGCTTCGGTTCTTTGTAAAAACAGGAAAATTCCATTTTTTATTATATTTTCCGGTATTTTTTGTTTTGTTTTAGTTCGTCACGTAATTTCATAGAAAAGCATCAAATAGATCGATGAAAATATATTTACCCAGTGGTTAGAAACAATTTTTCCAAATGGTCCATCGTTATGCCCTTGAAGCTGTGAACTCCGAGTGTTCTGAACAAATCTTTGGCGGGTGTTATGCTGTAACATCCGGCGAGTTCGGTCCTTGGATAATAAACGATAAATGCGAGACACATTTCTTGGGTCGCTGCATAACCGCCCAACGTCGGTGTCGTACGATCCTGAGTTCCATAAACACATTCGGTAACGAGCTCGTCACCAGGCATTATTTTAACCTCTTCCTCCAAACTGTGAGATTGTTGATAATCGAAATCGAAGTGATTCTCGTGAACTATGTTTGGCAACTCTTTGCCCTGACGAATGTGCTTAAGGCTCATTCGTCGTCCAGCCAAGTGAGAATGCAAAACTACCGAAACTGCGTTGACACCCTCTTCTGGAAAGAGCTGAAAAAAAAACCGACAAAATCGCGTCAGAAATATTCAATTCTTTCTTTCTTTTTCTGTTATTTTTCTCCTGATCAAATTATTTTTCGTATGACTTTCTTTTCGAAGTAAACAAACAGGCCCGGCTAACAGCGCGCCAATAGTTTAGGCGGTGAGGGAGGGGATGAGCGAGGCAGCCGGGACTTCTCGGAACACGCTGGGTAAACACAGAGCTGGCCCGCTGGCGAGAGGGGGGAGGGGTTTGTTTATAAGCACAGTAATGGCTGAACGTTCGGTGTAAACGGACGCTCGTCGTTCGACTCGCGAATCAGCGTCCTATTCAATATCGCGATATACATCGACACACGTGCTCGAATAATATTCATTGGATTGTAACAAATTAACTACACACCAAGTTCTTTTTCTATATTTCCTACGTTTTATCGTGTTTCTAATTATCATCGCTACGTCGTTGTTAACCGTGAAATATAATCGGTAAAAATATTACATTAGAGTTGCTTTCAATCAAAATAGTTTTTTGGACTGAACGAAATAAATTCAATAAATTCATAGATTCTTTTCAATAAAGAAACCGTAGTGTTTGGCAAGATTGTAAAATAAACATTTCACTGGAATACGTTTTCGACCGGTCCGAGTTCCGAGAAGAGAATATTTTCATTGGTAAGAAAATTACTCTCGATGTTTACTACAAATAATATTTCAATACTTGATAAATAAATAGGATAATTGCTGAAACATAAGTGAATGGATGGCGTTTATTTCGAACGTAAATTGAAAAAATCAATTCTAACGGAAAGGATGATTTCGTTTTTCCAAACAATTTGATAATCAAGATTTTTATCGACAATCGATGAGCCTCCTTCATTTTTATGTTTATCTTATTGATGGATCTTGTGCTTTTGCCTGAAATATACACTTAATTTCCTAAGAAATTCGTTCCAATCGAAGTGATTCGGAATTTCTAATTGTTGATTTTTTCAGTATCTGTACGAAACTAAAAATTCAGAGTTACTTCGAATGGAAATAATGGCGAATATATCATTTTTTCGTGAACTGAAAAGAAAGTGTGTACGTCGTATTTTCGTCCGTAAGAATTTTTCTTTTGTTTTAATCTTTACTCACAGTATTGGTACAAGTTGGTGTGCAATAACCAGCCGTTGCATATTCTTTCTGTCGTGGTGGGACCATATGAAGTGGATTAACAGCGACACCAGTCACGAGAATACCAGCTTCTTTTGGCCTCAAGTTCGGGGTCAAATGGAGTCTGATACCACTGCTGTCAATTGCATTTTTCAGGCCAGGATTGTTGTAATGTACTTCGAGCATGTAGTACGAGCCTTCAATATGTTCAGCAATTGGGATTCCAACATCTTCAGCGAACCATTCTCCTGTTAAAAACGTTGATACTCGTTCATCATTTATTCATTGTAACCTCTCCCAATCGTTTTCATAACAAAAATCTCATAATAACAAATCATTCAATCAATTATCTTGCATCGATCGACCAACAAGTGTCAGAAAATCGATATTTTCGTTAAAATTCGAAGAACGAACAATGTTGAGTTTACTTTTATAATTTTTCGTAAATTTTTTCTTTTTACCTCTACTCCCTCGAGCCCAAGCGACGACTGGCTGGATACACGAGTCCCATTCTCGAGGCATCGTCGAACCGTAACACGGAGCGCCAGCTAACCTTGCATGTTGTCCCAAAATTGGCAACGTTGAGGCGCATTCGTAGATGATCATGTGATGGACCAAGCCACGATTTGCTTTTTCAACCAAAGGTTCGTACTGTTGAATAAATAATAAATATATATTTTTCGAAGGAAAATAAATCAAGGAACTACAGCTCCGATGAAATATTTCATTCGAATTTTTTGCTTTTAACGGATTTTTTGATTCGTTTGAAGTTTTTTAATACGTATTTTACGAAACAGGCAGTAAATTAGGTTAAAAAATTACTTTTTGAAGTGGATTTTTTTTTTTTTTTCCGTGAAATTGCTTACCCCGATCATATGATATTTTTTGTTGAGTGGCGGCGCTTTGAAGATTTTACACCAGTAAACGGTGTCCTGATTTTCCGTAACCGCGAATTGGTTCAGTTTTATGTCCCAATGACGCGAGTCCGGGTTCGCCGGTGTCGATGGTTTCGGCGCCGGTGCCCTTAACCTTAAGGCTCTTCCGCCACGTTTTTCACCGTGCCAAACCCCGGTATTTAGTTCTGGATCGTTCGCGTGAAAAGCCCAAAGTACTCGAATGTTGTCAGCCTGGGTAGAAGATTAAAAATTATTATACTTCGTTCATTAATGCTCTAAATAAATGATAAATTAATAGTAATTTAATTAAAAAAATCAATTTCGATGCGTTTGGGAATCAAACGGGAATTTATGCATAATTTTGAATTCGTAAAATCCAACTTTCGTCACAAGGCAACAAAATTCATCGAATATTCTCTGTTTTATCGCTAAATAAACGATAACTATTTTCTACAATTTAGATTTTACATAATTTGCACTTTAATTTCTCTTGTAAATCGACACAATCGCGGATTATCCAATTAAATATATTTTAACGGTGCGGTTATTCGCGTCTGGTTGGCCAGAAAAGATTCTCCTAAGGCCCAACAGTGTTTTGGAGGTGGGGGTGGCGTAGCGAAATGCCTGAAATACCAGCTCGGGAATTCAGATGGGACTCGAGCGTCGGCCATAAAAATGTAGTGAGAAATACGTAAATTAGAAATCAGAGGGGAATTACGAATGCAGATAGCTTTTTTGGCAAGCGTGTGTTGAAATCGCTTTTAAACCTTTTTGAATAATTGCAATTGCTATTTTATGATGATTCGAAATGGTCATTGTGGTCGAGAAATCTTTTGTTTTATTTCTTATTTATTCCTTTATACTTTCCAAAGTTTAAATGGAACAAAATTAACAAACAATATATATTTTTTTTTAATTAATGATTTAAATATTAATAAAGAATGGAAACATTTTTTAAATTCAATCAAATTGAAACCTGGATCGATTAATATTTCAAAAAGTGTCGTCGATTAATTGCTATGATTTTTATAGTAATTTTTCAGCCGTGATAAACACTGAATTATTATTAATAGTATTTTTATTTTTATTATCGTACTTTTGTTTATATTTTATTGAATATTTACCGATAAACGACGATCGTGGGGATCACAAGTTTCCCATTTTCTCGAGAAGGTAATAGACGTGTGAGTTTCATTTTGATATCCCTCGAGAATTTGAACGTCCTGCGAAAGATCGGTTACCGGCGAAGCATTAGCCTCCTGTATTCCATGGGAGTCCTGAAATGCCAGCAGCAAAAAATACAAAATTAGCTACAGTTGCGCATCAAAATATAGATGAAAAAATCGGTTGGCGCACAATGCATCATTATTTTCAAGCCCTGATGAGCACTGATCGTTCCTCGAGATGCCGCTCTCGACTCTATACGCATCCGGTAATGTACGGTTCCGGCTAGATGAGTTTGGAAGGGAATTTTCTCACATATCGCTGCGCTAAAGGGCCGTTAACCTTGTGGTAAAACGCACGCACCCTTCGACACACCGGATGCTTTGGAATTTAAACTTTTTCTGCTTTAAATCTCTGTGAATCGTCACTGTTTCTTCACTCCTTTTTTTTTTCAATTTTCTCCTTCGAAAGTTTTTATTTTGACAGGAATTTTATGGGTATTTTTCGAATTGGGCTGAATGAACATTTTTTTTAATAGTTCTATTAATTTTTCTTTTCTTGGCTGATTTTTATTTATTTTTCTCATTTTTTCTTTTGAATTACGATGAAAATCTTTTCGTTATATTTTTCGATATTGCTGACACGTCTATCAGTTACGAAACTGCTTTTTTTTCGAACTATTTCTTCAAATAAGCAGCCGCAATCTCGATGCCTTACTTTTTCGGTCTTGCCACCTGGCGAGAACGAAAAAACGGCTCAGGACCAACAGCAGCAGCTGTATGAATACCCATTCGGGCGCAGGATTCTGCGAGTCCTTGGGGAAAAATGGAATAAAAGGATCCCCCTTCGGTCTTTCTGGTCTTTAAGACCCAAAAGTGAGACGGTTCGACGAGGGTCTCGTTGGAATTTCATTGCTCGTTCTTTGGAAAGAAATCCTGAAAGATGAAGCCCTGCGATCAGAGAAACAGTTCGTAGTAGTCTCGAACCATCCTCTGTGGTTTTTCGGTTTCGTTTAAATCCTCGTGCTTTTCTGCATTTAGGGAGTAGCCTGTTCTCCTTCAAATTGCTATTACGTTTTGAGGATCTATCACTTTCGCCTCCCAAATTATCGTCAAGATAATTGAGCCTTTTTCAAAATGAATCGAATGTTTTTTTGGGGATTTAATAACAAAATGTATATTTAAAAAAATCTCATAACGATTACGAGTCTCAGGTTACATGGCAACCAGATTTTTCGTGTTCCTCACTGTTTATTTTCACTTTTTTTTTCAAAATATAATTAGAAAAATCGTTGAAAGTAGCAATCAAACGACGGGCACTTATTGGAACGTCATTGCTGTCAGTTTTTAAGTTTTAGCAACAAAAAAATTGCTTTTTAACGACAAAATATTTGCTGAAGGAACGATAAAGGCTCTCCCGATTTGACCCGAAGCCAGAAAAAGTCTAACAGTTGAAAAAGTTGCAAAAGCGGATGAAAATTGTTGAATTTCTCTTTCTGTGCGTGAGCCCTTGCACTTTGTTCTGTTCGAGGGACTTTTTTGTGCTTTTTCAAAGCGCAACGTCTGTATCTTTACGGTTTAGAGAAAAATCATCAACCTGCGAGAGTCAAGTAATTCCAGGGAAGTCAGGAGCTCCGGAGGCTTGACTAACCGGTGTACGATTCGCATCGAGCTTCCTCGACGGGGGGCCTTACCCTGGATGTCTCGAGGCCTTGACTCGGACTCGAGGCTCTTTGCAGTTTCTACAACTCTTTACTCATTGAGTTTCGAGCTGACGCATCAGTGCTCGCGTGTACTTTGCGAATGGACTTTAAGTGTTCACTCATTATTGCTCGTAAACAACGGACCCAAAGTGGGGCCTAAATATCGATTTTTTTCGAACGAGTTCTTCATAATCTTTTACTGAGACTCAATATTTCGTAGAAAGTACCATTTTTTCAATGTATTTTTTTATTTTTTATTGTGAGCTCAACAGACGTCATGAGGTAAAATGGATGACAAGAGATTTAAATAATTTCGTGGTTGGCCTTAGAAATGCCTGGCATCTTCGCTCAGATCTATCGTCGCGACTCGGACGTAAATTAATCACGACGTTATCGCGATCGATCGGAAACAGCGCCGATGAAAGACGACATTTTATATATATTTTTCTTTTAAATCCTTTTCACTTCATCATTCGTTCTACTCGTGGAGTGTCTTTTTGGGACTGTTTTTATCTAATGGATTCTCCTCAGCAGGTGTGTTATTTTTCATTTTTGATGTGGCTGTCCGTTTGCTACGAATTGCGATATTCCACAATTGTTTTCTGTCCGTCTTTCTCTCCGACTCTTTAGATTTATTGGTTCAACCACGATTTAGTTACAAAGCTGTGAGATTTGCTCGTTCTTTTTCTTCTTCTTCTTCAAGTTCAATTGAATGTTTCACATTGTATTAAAATTAATTGCCTATTTCTGAAGAACAGCTCAGAAGTAATTTGGGCTTTCAACGCTCGATTTGTTTTGATTTTTCGGGTCAGTTCGTATCTTGTTTTTATTTTTGTTGTCTCGAAGTCTTTAAGGACCTGGTTGATGGTGTGAGAACGAGTCCTTGGAGAAGTATTCTCCCGATACTCGCAGAAGCGAAGTCCCAACAGAAATAAATTTAATGACGATTAGGGATTCTGAGAACGAGAAGAAAGAGAGAGAGAGAAAGAGATAGAGAGAGAGAGATGCGCTGAGACGTAAGACCACGTAAAGCCGAACGAGCGGAGCAGGTTCCTCTTCTTTTGAGCCTCGCTGATCCTGGGCCTTGCGTCTTTGGGCTTCTCTTGCTTTCACAGACTGACCTTCCGTCCGTTCCTTCTTCGTCTCCGCATACTTTTGCCCTCCCTCCCCCCTCTCAACATCTGTGCTCTTTTTTATCTCATTTTCTTCTTCCTCTTCAGTCCTCGCGTTTGTTCTTTTTGGAAGAATCCCAATTAAATCCTGCGGTCGACCATCTTATACGAGCTTCAAACCGGTCATAAAATTTTTTGTCCTTTATCGATTGAATGAATGAAATCGAACAATATAACTATAAACGATCGTTGCGCGCAATTATCTGCCAATTTCTATCGATAGTAAATCCGTTTGATTGTTCACCATCGGAGAATATTTATATTCGTACAAATTAAAAATCAAACGAGTTATGTAAATTGTAAAAAATGATCGTTTTCGTCGAAATAAATTATTCAATTCATTAATCCCATTAATTCGCGGTCATTTATTTCCCAATAAAGTTCAAATTCTTGGTCAAATATTTCAATCAACGATAAACACGATCGATTAATTAATGATATCGTTCAAAAGGGTCCTGTAAAGAAAAAGATAAAGATTTTTGAAGATTAAAAAAAAAATTACCAAAAGATTGACAGCTCCGGTATGATCGTCCACCCATCCAATAAGAATATCTGCTCCCATCATGTGACTCTTGTCATTGAATCCAATGCCCACATATCCAAGAGTTTTGGCAATTATTTTGAACGTCACTATTTCATCGTCACTAGGATCCCATTCGAGCAAAACTTCACCCTCGTCATCGAGGATTTCTCGTCGTGTAAAATTGGCCGGTACTTTGACACCGCGTCTCGTTCTTGTCATGGTTTCATCCTCGAAATTGTCATTTTGTTCATCGACGTTGAACGTGGTTTTTGCGTCGTTGACACGTTTGTCGCTGGGTGCTTGATACTTTTTCGGGTTTTTATTCCACGTGGTGTTTATCGCGATCTTTTTTCCAGTTGATTTGCCTCGCTTCATCTCGTCTTGGTCATTTTTATCCGTGGGATCACTTCCTGTCATCGTATTCGAGTTTTTCGATTGTTCGCGAATTAATTTCGATGCGTTTCTCAAATACTCATCGATTAATTCGTACTGATCAGCCTCGCTCTGTTGTTCTCTCTCATTCGGAATTTCAAGAGCATCGTATTTCATTGTTGGTCTTTTTTCAGTATTCCTCTTCTTGATTTTATCAATGTTCCAATAATTCTCGTCCACTTCCAAACGTTGCTTCTTTAACAAACCGATTTTAAAGTAATTTTTTTCATCGCTCCTTGTGCTTCTTCTTGTTCTCAATTTACTGCTCAAGTCACGAGGATGATGATGATCATTTTTATACGGTAATGTCCTCATTGTCTCGTCCATGTGTTCGACGTAAAGATCCAAAAGGTCGCACTGCACCAAACAAATGGTGCACATTAACACCATCAATTTGATAACCATTTTCATTTGATTTCGTAATCCAAATTAATCAATAATAATCACCGATTTACACGATTAATAAAACAACACTTTGTCACTGTTTCTCACTGAAATATATTAATCGTACCACCGTTCACTTTAATCATCGATTTAATGATCTTTCTTTTTATTCTTGCCAAACAACGATTTTATATACTGAATAATCTTTCACAAAATTTATTCTTTATCATCAACTCATTCAAACTCTTCTTTCTTTCATTATTTCAATGTAAAATCATTATCCATAGAACGAAAATAACGCTCGTCGTTGCGCGACATGTTACTCACGCGACGGTTGTGCCGGGACTAATTTAAACACGCGGGGCCCGTTGCCGACTACCCGAAGCCCCGCCAGCAGAAAAGCAGCTGCTTACCTGAGGCCCCGGCGCGTAGTTCACTATATTTTATCCTTATATATCTATATTTATATGTGCGTGAAAATATAAAGGACATTCAATGCAAAGTCCGACACAATTTCATTCCCATTATTTTTCATATTCAATTTTTCACAACTTTGTGTTATTTCCAACTGACATTTGACAATCAGTCAAAAAATTACTGATTTGACGCGCAAAACTCGATATTTAAATATTTTAAAATCAATAATTCTTGGTTGTTGATAATAATCGGAGCCGGAAATAATTTTCCAAATGGTTTAAGATCTCACAAATATAGTGGATGAAAAAAAAATCTCATACTTGTTCGATTACGAATTAATTTGAACAAATTTTGGAGATCCATTGGCAGAGCAGGTTTTTTTGATTTTGAGAGTGTATCGAATGTTGATTTTACATGGACTAACCCATAAATACGCACATGTGTTTGTGTGTGCGTGTGTGTGTGCCGGTAGGACCACGAGTGCCTATGGTTCGTTGCACACACGAGGGGCTCGAATGAGGGCCCCATCATATGCCAACGGTCTTCGGTAGGAGGAGCCCGAAAGAAACCGAGCATAGAGACCATCGAAGCACGCATCCCTCATCGGCAATTCGTACAATTTCGAAAACACGTTCAACGTTTTTTAAAAAAGAAATTTTTACACAAAAAAAGTCCGTCAACTTCGAGTTTCTGTTCGAATTTTTCGTACGAGACCAAAACTGTTTTTGATCAGAAATTTGACAACATTTCTGTATCGATTTTTCTTGATTATTCATTTCGCTATCAATTATTTCCACTGGTTTTCCTCTTGTACATTTTTTATCACTTTTTTCTATCGATTCTTCGGAATAATTTCCAATATAATTGACTGGCAGAGTCTAGAGTCCAAAAGAACTTGAAATTCGAACAAATTGTGTTGACAAACAAGTGCTGAAGCTTTTGTTTCGATTTGAAAAACGGAAAATAGTCATTAGACTTTTTGAATTTCTTAATCATTTGAACGAATGATTTTCCAAATGTTTATAGTCGTTGCGTCAGATAAATATCGATCACCAAATTAAATGGAAAAATTCTCGAAAATATACGCATTCGAATATGTCTTAGGCCGTTGCTTCCTGCGGAAGTGTTTTGTAACCGGAGACAAGAATGGTGGCTGAGCTCTCTGGGGTTCGTTGGTTTCAGAAACGAGCATGGTGAAGTTCACTTATACTCGATGCTTTTTTTTCTTTTTTCCTTCATGTTTCTCTCTCTCTCTCTCTCTCTCTCTCTCTCTCTCTTTTTCTTTGGCAATGGTGACGGTGTCGTACTGGAAAGAAACGAAATGAGGGGCTGCAAAACCAGCAACCGCGGCAGATGTTAGCCCTTGGCACGCGCCCTTCCTTGACCCAGTGGTGCTCAAGTTTTGAACCCCGAACATAAAGAAAAACCATCGATGTTTTCGTGTACCATATGAAGTATCGAATGCGATGTGGAACAAGCGTAAATATACTGCGCAATAATATTAAACGAGTAAAAGAAAACAGAGGAAAAAAAAGACATCGGAACAATAGATTTTTCATTAAAAACGATTTATAACGAATCATTGGAACTTTATGGTCGTAACTCGCCATGGAACGCAACCGGAAACGTATATAGTTTTTCATAATTTCGAGCGAAAAATTTATTCAGCTCGATCTGAGGCATAACGTTAATTTGACACTGCGGGAACTAAAAGAGCACAATTCAGGAGAATAAATTATCCATTACTATGGCATTTTTATCTAGAAAAACTCTGGAAATAGCTTTGAAATGTTTCAATTTATCGGCAGCAGTGATTTCGAATGAATTTTCAGTGTCTCTCATTGACGGTTTGCGACAGCTGCAACGGATATCCCGGCTGAACGAAATACACAAGAAAAGACATAAGTATGAACTATATCCTGAGGGAGAATTTGAGGGAGCAAGAGAGAAAGAGAGAGAGAGAGAGAGGAAGAGAGAAAGAGAGAGAAAGAGAGAGCGAGAGAGAGAGAGAAAAACATTATACACCATCCGGTGGATCGGAGCACGCGCTATCCCTTCGGTCGATGGAAAGGTATATCGTGTTACGGGGCTATGGATCTCTTATATGGTGTAATACTGTATACACTGCCAGGAAAAGGGTTTATCGTTCTCCCAAGCTCTCGTACCTGCTGTTAATTCCGTCATCGACTCTACTTCTCATCTTTCATCCTGTGTATATATACTTCGCTAGAAACTAATATGGATTTACTTTTAATGGAAATTCATAAAAATATAAATTTAATCAACATTTTTACGAACGTATGACATCGGGATGCATTAAGAATGATGGCTGAGGTGTTAAAAATACTTAACCCTTCATCGCTTGTAGAGCATTATGTCCTTTCATGATTAATTTATATTTTTTGCTACAATAAATACAATTTAGCTCGGTTAACTCACTTTTCGTTAATTTGTCTACGTAATATGTCGTTTTTTCGTGAATATCATTTCATAAATATCATTTTGGAGCGTTTAAATATATCGATCGATTTCTTAAAAATATTACGATTCGGCTGGACACTTATTTTTTATTAGAAGTTTTTTTCCAACAGCTGTTGCTCTTGCCAACATAAATAAGAAACAGAAAGTTATCAAACGTCAAGATGCTTTCACATAATTGCACATCATTAGGCCTCTGGTGATACATGGGGTCAATTTGACCCGGAAGTACTTTATCCACCTGTCAGCCCTTTGGTTTGTTTTCATTCGATAAAAGTGAGCAGTAAAGTAAATAAAAAATATCGACAAAATTTTAAATATCTTCGAGATTAATAACTATTTGATAATTTCTTAATTCATACATAAGAGGGTTTAGAAAATAAAACTGGAATTTTATCATTTATTTATTATGCATTAAATTTGCACCGGAGTTTTTTTACTCGTGATTTATTCGATCGAAATTTAATCTTTCTATAAACACAATACGAATGAATTTGGGCCCGATATTGCCCGAAGGACCCCGCTGCCCTGTTGCGAACGAACGAGCACCAACACTCTCGGTCTCTTATTTCCCCTTCTCGTTTTCAGTCGAATTAATTGGCGGTGCGAAACCAGTTTGGTCGGGAAACGAGCTCCTGGCTGATGCCCCGAGCGCCAGAAGGAAAGTCCTCAGCCAGCGGCCCTTCCGCACGCCCTAAAGCGAATGCACGTGTATTTTAACATGTGCACTTTAGTTGCGCTTGTATCGATCATTAATGGGTGTTTTTGGCATAAGAAAAAAGCCGATCGAGGTCAAATTACGATTTCAGAAATCGTGCGAATGATTTTTTTTTTCTCTTTTTTCATCGATTTAATTCATTTTTCATTTCTCGTTGAAATATTTTTGATAAAGTACAACACAAAATCGTAAATTTATTCATTACGACTTGAGAAAATGTTGTAATGTTAAATTTCATTGGTTTTTGTTAATCTTTATCGCGAGCGTGAAACCCTGGAAAAGTTTTCAAAGAAATTCAGCAGAGAAATGAAAGAAAATATTGAATGGAAAAGCGTTGGAAGAATTTGAAAGAGAAAAAAAAATCTTTCAGCACAAAGAGTCTCCATGGAACATCGAAAACAACGATTTTCGTGGAAGTTCTTATTCTTTTGACGCGAAGATTCTTCTTCTTGTTCGGCTTGATATTGTCATTGAGACTCGGAAGAGAGGTAAACGCAACGACAATTTCGTGGTGGTTTACGCGAATGACCTGCCATCGCTTTTGGCGGTGTACAGAACGCCTCGGATAAAGAACACAGTGGACACGACCTTTTTTGCGAGGCAAAGACACCCCGAGAAAGATCTCTCGTAACTCGACCATCTGCGCGCGTCGAGCTCTTTGACAAAACTACATCCGCGCGCGCCTTTTGTTCAATCGAATCCGACATTCCACCAACGAGGCCGAAACAGGCCTTCGAAATTCCTAGCGTTGATTCCCCCGTATAAACTGGGCCCTTGATTTAACGCTCCGTAGGGAGGAGACTTTGATACAAAAATTACCTGAGAATACGTTTGAACTTTAGGTTTCAAACAATAATGACAAAAATTGCGTTAGAAATATTATTTAATTCATCGAGTTATCGAAAAACCATTTTATTTCCAAGTTGCAGCAAAAAATCGCTTCGAAATCATTCGCTAGATTTAGTGCCGAGTTTTATCCACTGGACAAATCTGCCACATGAAAAGCATTCTGGTGTGTGTATTCTTTTTTTTTTATCCGCTTAGCGAATCTGCTATTTTTTTTACTTTCTCGTCCTCGCTTGAGGAGCGAAAGTCTCTTTTGGACCGCACTGCGAGGGGTCCCTCTTGGTATTCACTGAACGAAATTATTTCTCGGCAACGTCACGCGCTTTGTACCATTTATCCTTTTTTTCTTTTACCACAATAGTCTCTCCCTCGGACAATTCATTATTCTGTTTCATTAATTCATTTTTATCTCTCGCCTTTTATTCATTTACTGGCTGTGCCCACGGCTTACCTTGCTGCTCAAAACATCGTTGTTAATTCAACTGTCGTATTAATAAAAATTACGGATTAATTTACGAGGATTTAGTCATTAAAACTGTCAAAATCAGGAGAAATTCAACAAATTTACGAAAATAGCTGCGTAACTTTTTCTCTATTTCCAATTGCAACTCCAATCACCGCTCATTTTCTTCGCTTTCGAATTATCTTCCGATTTGTGACTAGAATTTTCGAAATTCACATTTGTCCGCATTCTTTGACTGATGACGAAATGTCTCTGTAAGCGGACGCAGGACGATGGCAAAATTCCAATGACAGAAGCTCCTTCTTATCAGTCAAACCGTGTCGAAGAATTTCAATTTCGAAGTTTGCAGCAATTTCTCTAGCACACGGTGTTGCGAGATACCAACTGACTCGCATAGCGTTAAACAGTTTTGCAAAAATGGATATAACGAATAAAAATTATTTGGATTCACCTGCCAAGAAGCAGGCGCTCTGCGCTCTACACCTGCTGCACGCAAGGGCAACATGGAGAAAACGACGGTGTTGGTTATTCTGTCTCAAGACACATCTGCCATTTTTACATTTTAATTTCAAAGTCGGAAATAATCTTGAAAAAGTAACGAATTGCGTGTATAGTTTTGACCACGATCTTCAAGTGGTTTTTCAGGGAATGATTAGTCCAGCAGGTGGATCGAAATGTAGTATCGATGAAAGTTCAAAGCCAAATGATTTCAAATGAAATGATTATGCAAATTAAATGAGCAAAGTTCTTTGTTCGTAACTTTTTTCAACGACAAGACATTTTGATACGGAGGAAATGGTCGAAATTTGTCACATTTCAGAACATAAAATGACCTCTGATTGGAGGGGAGTATAAAATAAGTGTTGGAGAGCAAGAAACCCAAGTGAATTTGTTAAACGATTTATTCAAGTCTCGTCCGCAATTGTACGAGAATACCACGTGACCGAGCCCCTCAGTCCAGTAGGCTCTGAGGACGAGACTTCCATGTCTTTGGACGTTCCTTAGGAATACAAAGTGACGCGCCCACCTCAGTAATATCCAAAGTTATATACTAAACGTCTGCCCCTCTGTACACGATTATATGTAAAACGTGTTGTGTGTTATTCCCAAGTGAATTGTCGTTTCTCTCATGCCAGCCTATAAGCTCCTTTCCGCAGAATCTGTGCTTTGCATATATGTAATACACACAACAGGTTCTTGCACTTTGATCGCGTCATTTGCCTTTGCATATTCTTCCGAGACTCATTTTACCGCCTTTGGAAAAATATTTTATTTTCAGCTTTAACTTTAGCTACTTGAAGCTTTTTTCTCCTTTCCAAATATAATTTTAATCACTAGCTAATAAATTACAAATATTTCTAAACCAGGGAAACTCCCGGTGACGGAATCACACAATCTTGCTTGTTACGAGCTTGTTTACGAGCGTTCTCAAAATTTAATGATTTTTCGTTGCGTTTTTATAAATAATAAATGACTTGTGTTATTAATTTCGCTACCGTAGGGATTGTCATCAATATTTTTGAAGAACTTTGTCGAAGATAATCTGACAGCGATAAATTCGCACTGAGGATGTTGATACAGTAAATTTGAAGGATTTTTTTTGGTTTTTTTCTCATCGGTTTCTTGTTTGTGATGATTGTTCAGAATCGACTATGAATAAGCTTGAAATTTTTAGCTCACGATTATGTCGTGACGTCTGATGGTAACGATGGAAGTAGAGGAAATATGGTTCGAAACAGGACAAACCGCTGCTGGTATGAGATCCGCTGTACATTTGGTGCATTTCTTCTTTACCGTTCGAGACAAATGGACCGAATCCTTCAAAGAAGTTTCGAGTTTCGCCGTCGACAGTGTCCTTGCACAACAAGGGTTCGTAACTATTGAGACATTTTGACTTTTCAATTTATGGGCAGAGTACAAATCAGTTGATAATATTTGGATTAATTTCTATATAATTTATTTTATATCATAAAAAAGGCACAGACTCTTAAAAATACTCGGAATAGTTGATTGAGAGACCGAATATTATTTTGGAGTTTGAATACACTTTTGTATTGCCATTGAAAAGTATTTAATTCTTTGTTGAGTGCATAAAAATACGTTTATATAATAGTAGAGATTATTACGGTTCGAAAAACGTGAAAGAGGATGTTTATTGATAAAAAAAACTCGATAGCTTTGTTGGCAGCAATCGATCATTGCTATTAATACTACTTTCGGCAATATTTATGAACACCGAACGTCGTAATCCGATCAATCCAGGCAAACAAGAGTTTATCGGAATAACGTGTAGGGAAAAACGCCTGATCGGGTTGTTGAATTTTCTTCTCTTTTCCACACGATTTATGATGTTTGATTGTCGCATAGTGTATGAAGATATGGTGATGTGGAGGATTGGGAAATTTATTCATAAAAACCCATCTGCAAATCACCCATTTCCATGAGTTTTCTCGCCATTGTAATTACGAAATGTTTTTCGAAAGTTGAAAGTATACGAACGGATGTTTAAAAAAAAAAAATCAAACGTAGAATCGTCAGTTAAAAACTATTGGGTACAATTTTCAATTACATTGAATTCTCTTTTTGCTTTAATTCTGTTATATTGGTCGAAGGTTAACGTTTTAAAAAAATTTTATAATGACAACCGACAAGGAATATAGAAACTGGCAGTCAAAATGAAGTTAGTATGGAATTTCAATTCTTTGGAAAAAATTTCTCATTTCATTTACGTCATAGTGTTGACATATGCGCGAAAAATATACGAAATTACAAATACACGGAGAAAGAGGAACATTCAAAACTGTCAGTTGGAAAAAAGTGAGTACAGAATAGTCAGAGAGATAAGAAAAATAAGAAAAAAAATATAAAGATGAAGAAATTTCGTGGTAAAGAATTTTTAAAAACTGAAGATTCAACTAACAATTATTCATTCTTTTGAATCCTCTGTTTTCTTGAATTCTGTGACATTGTTCGAACGTCGAAAATCTACGAAGAGTCTTTAATGGGAAGCAATAAGAAATGTTGAAACTGTCAGTCGAAGTAAAGTAAGTATGAAATTTCAATTCTTTCGAATATTTTTCTCATTTAATTTACGCTATAATGTTGACATATGCGAAAAATATACGAAATTACAAATATACGGAGAAAGAGGAACATTGAAAACTGTCAGTTGGAAGAAAGTAAGTACAGAACAGTCAGAGAGACGAGGAATATAAGAAAAAAAGAAACATAAGATGAAGAAATTTCTTGGTGAAGTATGTATATGTAACATTGGTACGCACACACAGTGTGCACGCAACCCGTGTCCCCGGGGGTGTTAAATAATTCACCACAGCTGGGACCTGTCGAGTGGGCTGTTGGTGGGTGGTCGAGAGTCTGTGGGAGGGAAAGGTGGAGCGACTCCGCGCGTCTAGAAGAGACCAAATGGAAGGAGGTCGAATGTGGGGTGACGTGAAGGACCGATCAAATATTCATATGCGCCTCAACGTGAATCGAGCTAACGGGAATGAAGCCGACAAACGAGTGAGCTGTTGTGTAAGTCTGGCTTTTCTTTTCCCCCCCGGTTTTTCACCCTTACTTCTTATAATGGACGCTGGATTTTGACGTCCCGAAGGCCTGTGATGTTTCTTAGCAAATATCTTACATTCGTACGTAAAGAGAAAACATAAATAAATACATCAGCAGAATAATGTGAACGTGATTACGAATAGAATTAATGGATCGAGGTTACGTTCACTTTTTACTTCAAACCCCGTTGCTAATTGGTTTTCAATTGTAACTTACAGTCATTTTATCCCTTTTTTCCGATCATGAAAAACTACAAAACTCTCGTAATGAAGCCTTAAACATGACAGTTTTTTCGTAATGAAAAAACAACCGTAAAATGTTGATTGGAAAACTAGAATAATTGCTGCTTTCGAATTCGAATTATTTCTCTCGTTACTTGTATGAAAAAGCAGAAAGAAATTTCTAAAAATGTTGCAAGTGAATTGAAAAAAAAAATCAATTAAAATCCGTGATTAGGAAACCATTTTTCGTTCTTTTTTCATAAGATCTTGTTGAAATTAAATCAAGTTGAATCAAACTGATATTCAGATATCGATCTGAAGTAAAAAACTTAAATCGACATACAATGAACCATTGAAACTTGTACTAAACTGACATTAAAATAATCTTCCCAGCAAAATTAGTCGATTGTCCTGAAAGTTCATCGCGAATCATGTAAAAATCTCATGAAACTGCACAAAATCAGATGATGTAGATTTGACCTCGAGAAAAATCCGAAGCTTTATGTTGTCAAGTCCACACGACAATGCAAAACATTGATCGGGCTATCGAATGAATACTGGCGCGTAAAAGTCGAGGTCCAGGATGTATTGAAATATCGCGGTGTTCAAATTTACCCACTGTCCCAATTAACCACATTTTCCCCTGATTCAGAACCGAAAAGCAACCGTAACACTAAAGAGGGATTGTTTCGAAGTATCCCGCGTTAATTGCCATACACGGTTAACTGTCGTAAAACAAAAACTTTTGCTGAGGTTCGTTCGTGGTTGGTTTTGAGATTTATTCTGTTTCAAAGTGATTTCTGAAGTCTGGCTACTTTTTAGTTCCTCATGGTTGCTCGCATCTATGAAAAGTTAAAAAAAAACATTCATTGAATTTTGCTTCAACGTTTCGTTTTTCCTTATATTGTTAAAATATCCAATGTGACAATGTTAATTGACCATGAAAGGTTCCGTGACTATCAACACGTGGGGAAGAATTGTCTATAATTCTTATCATTGTAACTCCCATGAATGTTTGATGTAAAACGAGTAAGATCGTCATTTTTAAAGGGCACATGAGATTATTCGATCGATAAGGTCGGACGAGGTTGCCAGAATGGTTATTATTGGACCCATGCGGCATATCTTTATGTCGCAGGGTCGTCGATTGGTCTGTGGGTCGTGAAGATCCCGTCTTTGTCACAGGCTAAGAGCTCCCTGTGGGGACACTTGACCGGAAACACCCCGAAGAGCTAATAAAAGTGACTTATACGATCGCGCGGATTATTCAGCAGGTTTGGCGGGACCAGATAGAGCCAGAGATGGATTTTCATTTTTACGATCTTACTCGCCCTAATAACACACCGAGTTACAACATGTCCTCGCCAGTTCTCCTCTCTCCACGATTCCAACTCCATAATATATCACATTTATAGCTTTATTTTTGGGATAACAAAAAAAAATGAAGAAAAAAATTTTTGCCATTCTGGTAGGACCCATCGTTGAATATAAAAAAAAAAAAACGAAAAAAAAAAACAACATTGTCATTTTTAGTGCGAGGAAAAAGAGGTCCTTGGGGTGGAAAAAGCATCGAGCACGTACAAAAATTTTCCGACGAAATTAATACGATGAATAAAATAAAAAGGAGGCAAGAGACAAAACTCATAACGTTTTTTTTTTTTATAAGCTGGAATCATTTGCACTTTTCGCAAGAGACTCCCTTGGGGTGGTCGAAAGCTTCGAGACATTTGACAAATTCTTGATGATATTATTGCGATGAATGAAAATACAAACACCAATAGTCCAAATGGAATGCTTTTGTTGTAATTCTTCGAAATCGAGACTCTATTTATTCTTTATGTACAAATACACACGAAGCCGCGTTACACTATCGTCGTAATTAGCTTTTGGTAACCTGGCACTCTCGACCGGTTCTTGAACTCGCTTGGCTTCACGAATTCAGTAACACCTCCTACGACTTAAAATATCAAATCGATACGACGCGGTGTTTGTAATGAATTATTAGTGTTGTTTCCATACTAAACGGCTGCGGGCTCAAAATATCGTATTAATAATAATCCCATTTGAAAAAATAACAGTGGAAATAATATTCTATGCAAAAATTATCGGGGGCAAAAATATCTCATTGATAACGTTGCCGGAATGAAAATAATTTCGAAAACAATATCCACATGGAAAAAAAACCTTGATCGTACAGCCATATTGAATGTTGTTTGTTTTGAAGTTATTCGCGATGCGACTCGTAAATTTTTAATTGTCTTAACCCGAAGAAGAATCTTTTTTTTTTTTTTTCATTTATGCAGACCCCCCCAGTTGGAAAGTCCAAACAGATTTATTAGAGTTTGATGTAATCGTTTAAGAATCTAATGATCGTTGGAAGATAAGGCAAATGCAAGATTTGTTGTAACACAGGTGCGTAGGATAGAGATTGTAGCTTTCTCCCGAATAAAGGACCCAGAAGTTCTGGATGTTGTGAACACTGTGTGCGAAGGAAATGAGGAAGAGAGAGAAAGAGAAATATAAAGACAGAGAGACAAATAAGAAAATCGTCTTCTCGCTCGTTTCCCACCTCGGGCTCTCGAAGTCTGTGGATGTTCCGCATGTGCTGTTGGGCTTCCCCTGACGACCGCCCATCTAAGTTTAACAATTAACGCTGTCTAGGGAAAAATAAATTAATTGCTAAAGTGGCGAAGAGAGAGAGAGAAAGGGAGAGAGAGAGAGAGAGAACAAGCGAGGGAGAAGCAGGTCGTAAGAGAGGGAGAAAATAGGCACCCCATTGCTCCGTACCCTGTTTGTCTAATTTCCATTGCTATCCAGCTCTGTCGAGAACATTCGGTCCGATTATTATACTGTGAGAGACATTCCTCTCTGGTTCACCACGATCGCGACCTCCTTCTGAATAGTTGGCCGCGCATTAACATTTTTTTTCCCCTGAATTACTGAGACGCTATAATAGTTTTTTGTTGTTCGTAAATCATTATTTTATGATTCAAGTTTTTCAAAAATTCACCGGTCATTAAATTGCAGATGAATTAATTGATCACTAATTACAAATTCAAAGATAATCCAAAAACAAAGAGATCGAGCAGTGCCAGCCAACGATTTTAATCCTGAATTTAAAAAAAGTTACAATTATTTATCTAAATTAGTAAAACTGAGGGAAATTCCAAGGGAAACATTAAAAATGATGTGCAAAAATGTTGCTCGAACTTATACCGCACAAACTTTTCAAAGTCTATAAATCGTAACATATTGTAGATACACAGTTGGGTCCCATCGAACATGCAAATTGAGTGAAATCCCTTTATCGTTCTACCAAACAAGCGACAGGAAGCTTTCTCGACGATAGTGGCAACGTGAGGGCTTAGTTTGCATTTCCTTGACGCCCCTCGATCCTCTGACAACGAAGATGACGGCAAATTCTTCAAATATTTATCTCCCTCGTCTTCATACGCCAACAAACCAAGTTTCTATGCACTCTTTCCAACGCAACAGTCAATTCCAAGTCGCTATATTTCAGTGGCTGCTCTCGCCACGCTACCATTTCCATTCTCGACAGACGTCTCGTCAAAGAAGTCGCGGTCTCTCGTCAAAACCTTAACTCTGTGTATTATAAATATCTCCCTCGTCGAGGCTGTCAATTCGTGAAATTTTCGACATCAATATAAGTCGCGAAGAGTTCTCGGTCTCCATGACACAACAAATCCAGTAGCAAGGGCCACAGGAAATTCACTACAGAAAATATCGTATAGTTAATTTAACCACGATATAAAAATGCTATTTCGCCATTCTCTTTACCGAACCGAGTTTGTCAACCGATTAGATAAAGTAGTCAAACACTTTCGGGCAACCTTGTAAAAGTATTCCAGTGTCAGAATAGCGCGAACGGAGCCGATTTTTATAATGTAATTAATCATCTGAATAATTTTCCATAACACACTAATCTTGATGTTATTTATAGTGATTATTTTTTTCTTCATATTCGAAAGACGCGATAAAAAAGTAGTTTGAAAAAAATGAATAAATTGTTGCTCGAGGAACCGTAGGGACATCCACTTTGCACTGCAAAATAGCTATCGACGTGTAGCGTTGTCCCATGAGACGTGTACCACGACGACCGAGAACAGGATCACGAACAGCCTGATTTTGTGAGACATCACCACCATAACCCACCAAAAGTGGGTATCGGTATACCCCCACGTAAAACCCGTCGATTTCGAAGCCAAAGAAACGCTAGGTGTATTCCCCAGAGGGCAGTTTTAAAATTCAGCCCCTACATGAGGACCATATCTCGTGGGCAAAAGAAAAGGCAAGTTTCTGACTGACGCGTTCCTCATATCAATCGGCCATCAAAAGGGGCTGATTCTTTATCAACGAGGTTTATATTTTTCGAATTACCCAGTCGACAATGTTCGACGTTCTTTATTCACATCTGTTAACTTGAAAAAGTGGAAAAAAAAAGAAGAAAAAAATCAAAAGGAATGGTTGAATGAAAGACAAGACGAAAATAGTGGCTATATTTTAATTGACAGCGATGAATGATGTAGTGTCAGACAAATTAAAGTCACCTACGACTTTAATTAATCCTCGTTTCCATTTAAATCATTAATAATATTTGCATAAAATCTACTGCAGGATAAAGATATCCGAGTTTTTAGCTGGTATATTTAATCAACCTCATGTTCACGGTAAACTTGTTACTCGTTTCAATTCGCTGGGGTTGATGCGAAGAAGAAATAGGGTACGAGATAGGAGCAGGTCGAACGTTTGGCTATTGGGATAGAATTTCAGTTGCATGGAAGTTGAAAGCTTCTCGAGCCTGTAATAAGCTATCGCAGCTCTGGGGTGAGCATTGAGAAGCACAAACAACACAGATGTAGGATAGCACGGTATCTTGTGTCTTATTACAGAGGGATCGGAGGCGCTGCCAATTTAATGAACCGTCTTTTCTTCACTCACGTCATTCGTCTCTGACCTTGTTTACCTCAACTTTCATTTTCCGTAGCGCAAAACATTATAAAACGAAATGAAACGTTTGGCTTGAACAGTAAAGAAATTAGATTGACAATCACTGAGTTTACATGAAGGATTTAAATATTTTTCGATGAGAAAATTCATCCAGCTATTAAAATTTTTAAAACGAAGCTCATTAGACGATCAATTATTTTGGTGATACTCTCAAATTCGAAGTTGACTGTAATATCCGTTGTGACTGAACTGCCGTCAATTATGCTCTCGTACAAAAAAAAAAACAAAAAAAAATGGAAATTGCTTGGGAGAACGTAAATATTTAAAACGAAATGAAGAGCTATCCAAGAACATTTGTACAGAGACGACTGAATGTCTAATTCCCACAGAGCGTCATCGATACTGACCAAAGTGGTGTTGTAGGGTCAGAAGCTAAAGCGGCAACGTAAGAGACTGCCACAAGGGGGCATATCGAGCCAGAAGCGATTTCAGGGTCATTTCCATTCGACCCTTGCAAAGTGGGATCATTTCCCATGAGACCATGGGTCATGTATGCTTCAAGCGGCTCAAGGCTTTCTGAGCTGTGGAGCGTCAGAAATGGGCGAATAGGGGCTTCCCCTTATGCTCTTCTGCGCCTATTGGACGACCACCGGTTACAATCTATATACGCATACAAGGTGTCCAAAAATGTAGGTTCAAAAAAGCGTGCAGAGAGAGAGAGAGAGCGGGTTAAACTGCAAAATTTTAGACTAAAATGTCATCTTTAAGCATTTTTCCCTTTTATGCCCCTTGACATCTCTAAGTATTTTCTTATATGAAGGGCAAACCTTTTTCAACTGCGCCCTTTTCGACCAATTCGATTAATAATCTACAGAACCGTTCATTTCACCACAAAAAATAGTAAAAATCATTATTTTTCATAATTTTACAATCTATTTCGACAGTAAGTCTTGATCGAAATTTTTTTCGACACTCTGTATACGTGTACACGTATCTCTATGTCCAAGCTAGCGAACTTGGCGCTTGGCATAAGGGATTCGTTGGTTATCCAACGACACAGTTCGGGAGACCTTGGGAGACAGACCGAAATTACGATGATCAAGGATGATTTGCCCTCGGGGACATATTCTTAAAGGAACAAGCCGATTCACCTTCGATCCTTGTATACCTTCGACATCGTATACGCTCGTAAAATCCAAGCGAACTTCCATCGCATCTCCATATCTAATGTAATCCTAACCTAATCGCTCCTACGGCGTCTCCTTCGGACGTGGTCTTCGAGCCAGAACTAACTATCACTACCGGGACATCCTTATGTCATGCCCCCCCTTCTCTCTTATCCTTCCTCTTCTTCTTTTCATCTTTCTTCTTACCCTCCAGCCCCTTCAATGCTCTTTTTTATTTTCTTATACTCACTGAAAAACTATATCTTGTTCTCTCGCTCTCCAAACTTATGACCCTTGGGCTTCTCAACCCCATTTGCACCATAATGGGGCTCAACGTGATTGCTACTATAATCCGAACAAGCAATTTCTATACATCATTTTGGTGGATAGGTTATGGTTTTCCTCAACGTAGTAAAATAAACAAGAATATCATTGATTGGTTAATAAACTGAATGGAACGTAGAAAAACTTTATTATTTTAATGCTGAGCAATTTTATTAACGAGTTTAAATTCTGCCAGGCAGTATTTAATTTTTTATTCTTGAATTATTATTCAGTGGTTTTATTTATTTATTAAATCTCATTAATAATTAAGCGAACATTGAACAATTAGTTATTTTCTTTTGATTTATAAAGTAAAAGATTTTTGGTACGCTCTCTTTTTTTTCTTGCCATTTGCAATTGAAAATTGCCCTAAATTGCGCGAAATTGAGATCGACGGTAATTTATAATTGGATAACATAGTAAATTATGTAAAATAAGGGTTAAAGCGCTTAGCGTTTTTAATTTGGTTTTCGCTTCTCTGGTTTGCTCTTCCAAAAAGTTCTCGAGCGTTCTTGCAGCTCTGGTTTCGGTGGTCGAATGACTCGGGTGACTAATGCGATATTTTTTCTGTAACTTCACGTCTTTCTAGTCACTCTTATTAGAGAATGATGTCAGAGACGTCGTCGCAAGTTGGGGCTCCAGAACAAAAGAGAACGAAGAGTGACGAAAACTTGTCACTTTGACGTTCCGATCGATACGCACGTGCATTATAGTGTCTATTGATCATGCATTTTGGGCGTAGACAGGTGGCGAGTTTAGAAGATTACACACCCTCGCGTACTTGAAAATTTTATTATTATTATTTAGTTACGAAGCTATAGACTCGTCGCGATTAATCAAATCTTTGCAATATTCCTCTACGTTGCATTCTCTCTTATTTCTTGAATTAATTCGAACATAGTTATACGTCTATTTATTCTATGAATCGCGATTATCATCTTCATTGACATTGACAACAGTAAAACTTTGTCGACCTGGATAAATACGGTAGCGAGGCAGCCTTGTAAATGGAGTTATACGAAAATTGTAACGTCAAGTCAGAAATTCGTTAAAGATCGCCAGAGGAAGATTCGCGATGGAAAACTTCTTCATGGAACGATTTTCTTACAAAGCAAAATTCTCAGAACCGTTAGTCAACGAATGATGTGGCTTCGAAAGCAGAAGCACGGGAGATGAGATCCCTTAATTATACTAAGTAACGCGTATTTGGGATAGAAACTCGTTGCCGCGCGGGAGGCGCTGCAACGGTCATAATATTTAATCACTACTCGTTTATTCTGCCCTAAAAGCGGGCTCACGACCGAGCCCTTCTAAGACGTTAAGAGTAAAGCTCATGACTGAAATTCAATCGTCTCGTACCATGTACTTGTTTTGTTATTATTTTGCGTTTTTAATGCTAGAAAATGATAAAAAATTGTTTCTCCAAAAGACGGTAAAGATAAGAACTAATTAAACTCACATCCCCGTTAAATAGCGATAAAAAATGTAGGAAAACCCTTATTTCGTGTGAAAATTCACTGAGACAATATTTTCCCAGGCTGCGACGATTCCAGCCACCCTCGTGTTGAGAACTCCAACCCTTTCGATCTTAAAGATTAGGCAACAAACGAGCGAACGAGGAAGAAAGAGAGAGAGAGAGAGAGAGAGAGAGAGAGAGAGAGACAAAAATAATAGAAGCGCGAAACCAGTAAATGGGGTGCAGACGCGTGAGCCCTCTGTTTTCTATGTCAACCCCTCTAAATCTCACCTCATCCCCTATCGCTATTTCTCTCATCGCCAGTTTTCATCCATTCAGTCCCCTCATCTTTAACAGGCACGTGATGCGCCAAGATTTTCATGAAATAGTTTTCATTCTTCTTCGAAGCCAAGGACAGAACATTGTAAAACGTTCCTGCTTCGTGTAGAGGTGCGAAAAATACAAAAAGGAACGACACTACTTTAGAGGTGTTTTTTATTTTGAGAGCAAGAAATCTCTCAATCCTTGTGTTATCTTTTGACACTTGTTGACGTACTCAGAAATTTATATACTTTGCACTAAGTTATTGGTTCATTTAGAACGTTAATTATACATCGACAATCATTCGTAATCATTTGACACTGGATGCCTCAACGAGGAATCTATTTCTTCAAGGAACCGCCCATGCTTATCTCTTGTCTGCTCTACACCTGACTTATTCCCCTTGATATGAAGTATTTTTTTTCTTCTTTTTCGATGTTTCCACATTGTGAATTCGGCTACTCGCACCCTCGAACCACGCGTGGCATCGTAAACCAACGACCATGATCTCATCCCCTGACTTTGTTCCCTTTCGTTTTCACTTTATACACACGTTTCTCGTCTTCCTCTTTGACATTACTATATTTTCATACGGGTTCCCTTAGCTCGCAACACGCTTAGGGGTGAGTCTGGAACGGTTTCATTTTTTGACACCCGGTGTATTTGATTCCAGCCATGTAATAAACCCCCTCGGGGCTGTTGGGAGTCCCCGCTGGCAGACTCACGCCTTACTACATGTCATATCGACACCTCTCCCCCTTTCAACCAACTTCCAGACCTCCGGACTCCCACTGAGACAACTTTCCAAGCGTAAAGGGTATCCGGGCAAAATCCTTGGTAATTTGCTCTTGTATATTCTTACATTCAGCTATATCACCTCTTATTGAGAATCCCCTTTAATTTCAGACATTGACAAGCCATTTAAAAACTCGTAGAGGCTAAATGAAAAGGAGTTTGCGATAACCACTCATTTTGGAAATCATTTTCTCATTTTTTCGAAATCATTAATCGATTGTTGCCGTTGAAAAACTTATTAAATCATAATTTTTCACATTCGCTTACGTGGAAAATATTCCGTAAGCTTTTCACAAACGTCGACAGTCGTCACATCTGTCTTTAGTTAAAATTCGAATAATTTGACCACTTTTTCTATCGGTTATTGCGGTGACATCGTTGTTGAGTCTATGTTACGAAGCCCCCGGACAAGAAACGACGTTCATCAGTAGACCTGAATGGCTCAGACACAAGAACGCTATACCTCGTAATCTCATTAGGTCCGCCTATGGAACTCCTTCTGTTCGCTCGCTCTTGTAACTCTGCCACGTTGTCGTTACTCCTTTGGTTTCTTCTTGTCAATCTCGTTACGTCGTCGGTATCAAAAGCCTGATTAAATCCAGTTCACAGTTTGACTTCGTTTTTTGCGGATGATCGAGATCGAATATATATTTAAACATTGTCTCGTCAAAGTTGTACATTGTTTTTTAAAAAAATAGCTAATAGTTTAAAGTTGGAAATTATCAGATACATTATTCCATGCTAAGTATAAAAAATAATTGGGAGCATGGGTTTTAAATAATAATTATAAATAATACGAGGACAAAAAATTGCAATTGAACGTTGCATAGGAATCGAAGAAAATTAGATTAACTTTGCATAATGCCATTTAAGGTGCGCGGTTCTATCGTGACAATCATATCGAAAAATCGTTTTTCGGTTTTTCTCACAGACGAAATGGTTTGCTGGCATAGGTTAATAATGAAAAGTTGTTGTGAATTGACTCAAAAACAACATACTCGAAATTCAAGGTTATCCAAGTAGGTAATTTGTACTTGCTGTATAATTACAAAAATCGCGAACCCTTTTTTTCTTTAGATTTCATTGGAAAGCTAAATGTAGCTCCTTTGATGTTGCATAAAAATGTATGCAAAGTTTTAGAAGGCTCCACCATGCGTAGGAGCCAAAGTATTCATTGATGAAACTGTAACTTTTAACACGAACTCCCATGGGAGACTACCGACTACGTTCTTAAATTTATTACACACGTGCATATGACACTAAAGAAGATTTATCCAAAATTTCAAGAAAATCTTTTAAAAGAAACGATATAACGATTGAACTACCTTAAAGGGGGTGGAGGCAAAGTAATTTTGAAAATTGAAATCGTCTTAAATGTGCGTGTGAATCTATCGGTCAACCTCGGCGGAACGACATCACTACCACGAATTTCTACCACAACCACCAATACCACGAGCATCGGTGTTTTATTTCATGAGGACCGTGAACAAACGTACCCCCAGTTTTTCAACCCCTCGTTCCATCCCTTCCGTTTTTCAGGCATCAATTTGGCACACGGGTAAATCCAGGGGGATGAGTGCGGGGGGGGGGGGGGGGGGGGGGGGGAAGTTCGCACGTACACCCCTCAATTCCCTCCTGAAGACAGGACAAAAGTTGCCCTAAGAAGCCTTTAAGAAAGTCTTGGCGAGGGTGGAAGGAAGAAAAGGGGTCGTTATGTGACTGGTGGGGTTGCCTTTGGACTACCATAAAAGAATGTCCCGCATGCGCAGCAAGACGACAAAAACTGCGACCCGCCCCCGGTAAACGCCCCCCGCTGACTCTTCGTTTTGGTCACCCCATTTTCATCCCCTTTGCTGTACCCCTTCATCCACTAAACTTCTCACCCTTCTCGCACCACTCTCCCCCCCTTCACCCTCCTCTTTTCGTCGTTTTCACGTTTCAGCTTCGGCTACGCTGTACACGCAGCTCTCGTCCACCATCCACGACGAAAAACCCTTCCCACGTGTTCGCCGGCTCGCGCGAGGATCCCTGTGCTTGCGCCCCTAAGAATCTCCTCGGACTCAACTGCGTTTGCATTTCAAACTTGTTACCTTCATTTCGTGACATCTGACGATCAAAAATATTATTCACGTGGTTTGTCCTTTTTATTTATTTACGAAAACTACAACACCGATTGTCTTGTTTGACAGCTTTTTCCTTGTTGTCACTTTCACGTCTGTCAATTACGTTTTCCCAAGATCTCGAATATTCAATATCTCGGTCCTAAATTGCAAGTAATTTTTCAACATGTGTGGCCCTTAGCGAATAATTCATTAACGCGAATAATAGTGTTTTCATCGATGTTTCGAGGATAGTGAGGCCCGACAACGACATCTGATTTTTCGTAAAACAAAGCTGGTAAGAAAAATACGTGAATACTGTCAAAATATGATGTGTGATCCAGTTTTTCTTAGATATCCGTTTAGATATTCGTTTAGACCCTGACAGCGATGTTATTATCATTTCTTTTTCTATTTAACACACGTCATTTTAATTAATGAGCAGGGAATTAAATTGCTGAGTCTTTGAGGATTCATTCATTTCTTCAGTGTCTCAAAGTGTCTTGGGTTAAATGGAGTGAAGTGTAGATAAACAATTGTTATTTCAAAGTACCAGTGCACTGAGTGAGATAAACTGGATCTTTTGTGCAGCGGAAATCCCGAAGGAACGTTCCGCCGACCACGTGGTCACTTCTCACGAGATTTTCGAGCGCCAATGTTTGGTTTGCTTGATGCTTCAGTGGTTGTTACATGGAATACGAAGTTTCTGGGATTTTTTTATTTAAAAGAAAGCAAATGAACTAGAAATATCACAGCTGATAAAAAGATTCACTTGATCTTGTTGCCTTTACTCAATAATTAGGAATAAATATCACCCAATATAGGAAACATAAAAAAAATGTAAGGCCGTTATTCGTCCAGCAAGTATTTATTCGTTTTTGTCGGTTTCAACTGAAAAGTAATATCTTTTGAATGAGTTTATTTGACTAGGTGCATTGGAAAAATGTTTTTTAAAAACGAAGTCACATTTGTCGCACAATGTGACGAAAAAAATGGTACTTTACCATAGCACGAGGGAGAAGAAACACCATAGAGAAATATGTATTTGTTGATTTGTTTTTCATTTTGTAAATTCACTCCGTCGTTGGGTGTTAATAGTGAAAAGCAACGATAGTGAAGCACATATCTGCTGGACAACGATCGTTCAATGACGACAAATCCCAACTGATCTAATTGGTTACCGGATAGGTAATTGTTCAACCTCGATAATTGGTCCAATTAATTTGAACGTAAAAGTGCGTCGATTATCTTCGTGCATTCATCGACGATGATGCCGTAGCGATTTGTGACGCAACAGTTTCCCCTTTCCATCCATTTCTCGATGGTACGGGGGTTGGGTTGAAGCGGGTGAAGTGCAACCCTATATTGCGCCCCGCATTTGGCCGGCTCGCGCTTGCGGGTCACGCTGTATATCGTTATTTTCGAAAAGGGATTTAACCGTAGGGGTGAAAAATCCGATAGGGAGAATATGCAGCCGAAAAAAATACTCTGTTACCATTACTGTAAAGGGTCTGCGTACTGTTTGTTGATGGACAAAAGGAGTCCAGTGAAATACAAACATTTTTGAAATCACGGACGATGAGATTTATTTACGGGCTTTTTAGAATGGACAATTTTCTTGGCAGATTTTCACAAATGTCTGAATGAATCATAAACAATTGTTGGGAGAAGATCTTTCAATTAATGATAACGAACGTAAAATTTTTTAGAAGGTTGTTAATGACTGAAAACGTAGCAATTTAGAGATAAAGATTTTAACGGGCGAGTAAACGACTGAAGATGCCGAAACGAAGTAAAAAAAAACGTCGTCCGTATCAATCAATGTCAAGCTTCGAAACCATTCGACAAGGTGTCAAAGATTTCAGCATGAAAGATCTTGAGATACGCGAAGATAACTGACAAAAAGTAGTGACGAAAATCAAAGCAAAAGGGTCCGAGATACTGGCTCGCAGAAAAAACCCGTGTATATAGCTATAAAAAGTGGGGGCGTGATGGATAATGCATCGAAGCTGATGCATGACAAAGTGCGAAACGAAAGGCGCGGGTCGATGAACAAAATAGGGATGTCGAGGCGTAGGATGGAAGCTTTGAGTTGCCATTGTTGTCCATGTGGGCTTAAGCTTATGGGCGGGGAAGGCTACTACTTATACTCTGTCTCATTTTATCGTCGGAGCAATCGGTCGATCCTTTAACGGCTTGATATTGATACGTCATGATCGATCTGACATTTTAAAAAGTGGCGCCTACTTTTTCTGTTGCCTCCCAAACTCATATTTTTCTGATGACAATGGCTTTAATTTATTCATTTAATTAAGCTATCGTTCCACTTGATCGATTTGAGAATAACCCCCAAAACTTTTGCATCGAATAAACATAAAAAAACATTTGTACAAATACCGGTTAACCCACATTTTGTTCGTGGAGATTGAATTGAACGATCGAGAGTTTTTATCGACGAAACTCGCAGAACTACGATATTGTTTTCCCAATAAGGTAGTCTTCCCAATGTTTCTTCTCTTTATCTCCCTTTTCTTTCTTACATTGAGATAACTAGTCGAACAACTCGTCGAAAATAGACCAACGAGATGTATCAAGGGAAAACAGTTAGGGGCTGGTTGACTGGCGAAGGGCGCGAGAACAACGTCCCTCAGTATCGCGACGCTTCTTCTTCTTCTTCTTCTTCAACCCCAACCCCCAATAGTGGTTGCTGCCACACAACCCTTATATTCCTTCGCGCTAAACGTAACTGTACCCGAAGGGGGCTCTCGGCTTTTCCATCTTCATCGTATACTTCGTTCAGTCTCTTTGTTTCTCTTCTTTGGGCTTCAGTTTAATTTCGTAGTCAGTCGAGAAGAGTACATGCCGGTTTTTCGAACGTTTTTCTTTCCCTTACCGTGAAATAAGATCTTAGGACGATCCTTTCGTAGCATGGAAATGCTTCTTTATCATCGTGACGATAACAAAGTTTCCTCGGTATTGTCCAAAACTCGTGGATCCAAGTGGACTCGTTATCGAAAGTATTCACGACTCCCTGCTCGGACACTACTATTGTTCTTTATATCGTCTTGTGCTTTTTTGTACAGTGTTTCTTGCCTTTCTTGGTTTCTGAAATAATATAAAATACAATGAGAGGAAATTATTGTAGAAAGACTTTCCGCGTTTCACGCTGTAATGAGAAATCCTCGTGATATAATATCTCGTTTCGTTTTGTTTTTCTTCTTCGAGATACGAATGCACTTTGAATCGTTATAGAAACAATGCAGTTGAGACATTATTCACTAAGTGAAAAATTAAGGTTGAGAATCGTCGTTAATAAAATAATAAATAATAAAAAAATATGAATATTCATCCTTATTGTTCGTCTGTGATTACAGCGTTGACGCTTAACGATTGTTGTTTTGTTCTTTTTGCATTCATAATCATCCGGCAGAAGAGCGAGAAAAAGAAATAACGAGGCTCCTTATCGTCAGCAGCAGGAGTCCCCTGAATCTTTCTGTCGTCAACTTTACCTCGAAGCTTTCGCCCGGTAGTCTCTTCAGGATTGGATCGGCGAAGAGACTTCTCTGAAGAGATACAGGAGGTGAGAGCCGTTAATCGGCAGTCACGGCCGTCGAGGAAGCCGAAGCTTCAGCATTGAGGGTGCGAAAGAGTGTGCGGGTGATGATGGGGGGTAGTTACTTCCTCTGGGTGGTGTTTGTTCTGTCCTCTTCTTCGCCAAGTGCCGCGAACACCACGGGGTATCGAGAACCGAAACAGTGAAAACTGAAGAACCGGTTACGGTCGTGGGGGAGGAGGAGGAGGAGGAGGAGGAGGAGGAGGAGGAGGATGAAATAAATAGGGAGGTTGGGAGAGAGGGGGATAAAGATGGGGGTGGATTATAGTAGAGGACGAAAATATAGGAACGATTTGGAAGAAGTGAGTTGCGAAGTGAAAGGGCGAGTGAGATAAAAGAAGAGAGTGAAAAGAGGGTGAAATTGCGATAGAAGAGGAGGGCGAAAAGTGGGGGTAGTAGTAAAATATCAACGAGCGGAGTGAGAAGTGAAAAGGTGGAGTTAGAGCGAGATAGGTTACTTTTTCCCCACCGAACCAGGAAAAAGCAACCCCCACCATTGACAGAGCGCGCGCTGCGGCGAGTCGACGAGGGGTTGAAGGGGGTTACCGGGGATGGTGGATGCGGGGCTGTTCGGGGGCCGGGGTTCGCGGTGGCTGGGGGCGTCGCGGCCTCAAAAATACACCGCAACCACACCGCGCGGCTCCACCACAGAAGCCGCCACACCACCTTCCACCGCTTCCGCCACCACGGCCTGCCTGACTGCCTCTCTTCTCTACTCTTGTGCTGTACTCTCGCCGTCCGCCAACGTAACCGAAACGAGACCGCGCGTACGGAGTCGTAACATCCTATTTAACCTTATACATTCCATGCTTTGCTGGCTATCAGTGCAAGCGATGGTTTAGGACACCGGAACGCGCCACCGAAACCAAACACCACCGGAACTTCATTGTGATGATATACTCCGCGATCAACTCTTTCGTGTTTTTACTACTTTCTTCGCATCCCCGTTTATCGGTACACGGTTCTTCGTGTGTTCTCCATCTACGATCTTTATTTTTAATACTTCATTTGTGAATACGTGCTCATTACAACAACAACAACAACCAAAACAATAGTTGAGGATTCCATTATCGACAACGTCAAAGACCTTACAATCTGAGCGGATCATCGATGAGTGATCTTCGCTAAGTTTGATGAATGACAGTGAACAGTGAAGCTATGTGAATTCACCGTTGAACAACGTGACGAAATATATCCTCTTGACTGGTGCAACTAAAAAACAAACAGTGAAGTTTTTATCTTCATTTTCGAGAATATCTTGGAAGTGAGTGGTGATGACTGAAAGTGACAGAAACAATTGAGTCAACATGCTTCGGTACAGCATTTTGTTGACAATTTGACCAGCTCACGCGGGAGTTTCTGGTCAACTGAAATCTTCGTGACGACTCATAAGACGACGGACTCACGTGAAGTGCAATTGAGAATGTGGTAAACTCTGATCCAGCCAGTTTTCATCGGTTTACATGTGCGTTACGTCGAAAGGATTCTTCCGACAACGCATTTAGCATGCGCAGTGGATTGTGATAAAGTTCCGATGCACTTGTTGACAGAGGGAATAATCTCTGCCACGTCCTCATTGATTGAATCGAGCCTGAGTATCCTTCGAGTTCTACAATTTAGGTCGAGAATAAAAATAATCGAAAGGAAGAAAAAGTACAGCCGAGTTGATCGAAGCTGAGGAATCCCCGATCGCAATTGGCTCTCAAAAACCTCGAATGTTCTTCGAACCCTAACAAAAGAGGAATAAAGAAAAGAAAAGAAAAAAAAAAGAAAAAAAATACAACACGAAATAAACGGCATCAAGCCCAAAACACGGATCAGTCTTTAGATTCCAATAAAACGAATTTTCTCCGCGACTTGGCATTCGAGAGTGACGCTAAGGATAAGTAGGCAAAGAACAAGAAGAAGAATTTGCAAACGGATGCTACTGCTACCGTGCCGGGGAACCGTCATGGGATAATGAAATAAGGATCAAAGGATCGGCGAGGGCTGGCTTTCGCTGAGGGAAACCTAGAACTCAGCCCTCAGCCCATTTCTTCTTCTCTTCTTCTGCTTCATTCCATCGGATTCAGTCACTGTCTACTTTTTTTTTTTTTCGTTTCTTTGTTTACCGACAACTACAAATCTAATTCCACCTTTGCAAGGGGATTGACAAGGGACTAACGGGGTGTTGGATCGTTGGTGGAGTCTTGCGGTGAGATCGAGCAAATCAGAGGGCGTTAAAGAGCTGTTATTGTGGCATCAGTTGGTTTCACTGTCGCCGCGCGAGTGTCTCTGAGAGCTTGCCAAACTTTGAAGCTTACCAGAATTTCTCAACAGAACGTCATAAAAAGAGGATTCCGAAATTTTGAAATATTTAATCACTCTCCAACGCAAGAAGGTGATCAAAACGATTTCAGACCCACTTACGCCGACAAAGCCGATGATTCATTTCCCATGACGAATCCTCTGCGCGACGTACGACCTGAGGAACGTCCTCTGGGCCTGGACTATCATCCAGATCCAAGAATAGCCCGTCAGCCTCTTCAATCATCCACACAGATCGGTGGTGTTCGGCTCCGAAAAACAAGACGGTCATCCTCCAGGAGGAGAATGCACCTGACGAATGAGACCACTCCTCAAGAACCTAATCAAGGTTCAGCCTCCGCCAACAACCATTTGTCCGAGTACACCATCACTGCGGATATTCTCGCGGAACGAACGCTCGACGGATTGCTGGCGGAACATCCTGGAGAACTCATCCGCACAGGTGAGACTTGACTGAATCCGCTTTCATAGTTCATTTGCATCAAACTAAAATCCAGATTATTTATCACGTGACGATTTCCATTGGAATTATTTTGATTGCCATGTTAATCCGAAATTTAATTCGGAAAATCAATCAATTCATGTCCATATTTTCGATCTAAGAGTTAAAAATCCTTTCTCGTACAAGTTGTCAATTCATTTACTCTTTTTTCTTTTCTCTTTTTGTAATCTACGTTCTGCGTTAGCGGTTGTTTTATATTTCTCGCGTTACAGTTACAACTATTTTTACAGTAACTTTTTCTTCTGCAATCGGAAACTGGCCGTTTTGTGTGGAATAAAAAAATGAATAAATAATTGAAGACCGTGAAGATCGAAAGAGAATCTTTATTTTAAATATAATTGACTTGAAATGCTGAAAATATGGCGAAGTCATGACTTCCCAAAGTTAGATTATGTGCTTCATAGTGCTATGTACCCGACGTGCAAAGGTTGTCCTCATGTGGTCTGCACCGTTCTGCCGCCTCACTGGCGATCCAACAAGACCCTGCCAATGGCATTTAAAGTGGTGGCCTTAGGTGACGTCGATGACGGGACGGTGGTCACTGTTTGCGCTGGAAACGATGAGAACTTCTGCGCCGAGCTGAGGAATTCAACAGCCTTTATGAAAAATCAGGTTGCCAAGTTCAACGATTTAAGATTCGTTGGAAGGAGCGGCAGAGGTGAGTTCGATGTTATGCAATTTATTATTATTATTTTTTTATCCGACGATAATTGATGATTTTTATTCTTGATGGTAACTAAAGACAAAGTATGAAACTTGATCGCGTCGTCACGTGACCTTCCCTAAACACTTCGCGGTACCGTCTCTTCGGACCTAGTGCAATGAACGGTTCAGATACGTCAACCGATAGTCGCCCGCATCTCCATATTCTCGATAGGAACAAAAAGACAGAAACGGGACGAAAAACTTTTGGCCCCAAACCAAAGCCACCCTCCAAGAATTCCCAAGAATTCACTGGCACGTGCCTCATTCTTTTTTCATTTTTAATTCACTCATCGTCAAATACGTCACAGTCTCAGAAACGAATTTCAATTCGTCAACTTTCACTGAAGTCATTAAATCCCTGCGAAGGCAAACCTGCTCAAAAAAATCGCGAAAATCCTGCAAGGGTTCTTTTGACGGACATCAAGATTTTTTAATTCCCGTGACTCGATCCTGACGTTCCACTACAGATTCGAGATTCGGTTCAATAATTCAGAATGTCTTTGGCTTCTGCCCTCTGAGCGGACGAAGCTTGCTTCGTCGAGGGCCTCTTCACGACTTTCTCCCGAGAATCTTCCCCTGTAGGTGGAAAAAAGTCGACAATACGTACGTTCGAACGGTTGACAGTGATTTTGAAGAAAACATCGTGAATAATAAATTCGGATAAAGAAGAAAAAAAAAAAATTGAAATCAGCGCTTGATGATTCATTACATAAATCCATCGAAAAATGTGGATGATATAAAAAAAAAAACATGATTTTCATTTGACATTTTGGTAACGTTTTAAATTCGCATCTCTGGCATTGCGATTTAAAAAAAAAAACGGACTTACCCTTTTTGGTAAATTAAATAAATTATCTTGCGGTTCATCTCATTATGAAATAATTATCGTATTACCCTATCATTGAAATAATAGCAGTCTTTATCATGCCTCGTATTTTTTCTGGACCCCCTGACATGTTAAATCGCAAGAATGTAGGAAGGGTGTTGAAAGTTTGCGCTTTTTTTTTTTTCTTCCTTCTTCTCGTTTCTCGACAAGGGGTGAGAGCAGATAAAAACAGTAGACTAGGCGTCACCGACTCGGAGCGAAAGAAAGTACAAGGAAATAAGAAAGGGAGAAGGGTCTCCGCTGATACGAGTAACGAGACGTCCCTTAATTCCTTTAATTCCGAAGAAAAGAAACTGAACACTGAGCAAAGAACGGGCTTGGGGTGAAACAACCCCTCGTATTTGTTTATCGCGGCTGATCGTGTCGCCAACATCGATCGACCAATTTCTTGTTTCTTGCCGAGACAAATACATTACGTTTTTCTTGACGTAACTAACACACAGACGGAAATAATATACTGCGTAATCTTCTTCAAAGAATTCAACATAAAAAAATGTAATAAACAATAAAACCATTTTCAATCGGCTCAATACGAGAAAATGGAATTTCTGATCAAACGTTTCAAAAACATTTGAATGTTCTCTGAAAATTAGTTACAATTTTCTAAAACAGAAGGCTCTCTGCCAAATTTCGTTTTCAAATACGAAAATAATGCATTTTTTACACTTCATCGCTATTCAATGTACGACCTCGAAGCCCTCAAAACAAAAGTCAACAAAAATGTTCGGTCTTCACAGCATTAAAATGGCAGTTGGTTGGGAAAAAAAACAAAAAAAAACAAAAAAAACAAAAAAAAACAAATATGTTGTTAGGAGTGGTTTTTTCGCGGAAATTTTTATCCAGGTTGAGCTTCGAAACGTCCTTCGCAAATTCCCACGGATAATCGGAAGAACATACCTCTCCGTCGGTACCATCACTACTTTGGGGGTATATATAGAGAAATAGGTAAAGGGCATGGGATGAGGGGGTGTCACACATATATCGATGATACACACACGCACGAAAGGTGAGTGGTTGGCTATAAGCGGATTTCGTTTCCATGGCAGTAAGCCCTCATTACTGCATTACGGGCAACCCCCAACTACCCACTCGTACACCACCACCCCGCGACGGTTTGTCTCGAGAACTGCTGGGGAAGATTGCACCAAACCTGTTCCTCTCTCTCCCACTCTCTCTCTCTCTCTCTCTCTCTCTCTCTCTCTCTCTCTCTCTCTCTCTCTCTCTCTCTCTCTCT
>JACEOJ010000109.1:71565-172236 GCA_013761285.1 Campoletis sonorensis
TCTCTCTCTCTCTCTCTCTCTCTCTCTCTCTCTCTCTCTCTCTCTCTTTGCTTCTCGATTTCTCATCTGTCACTGTTCCTCTCATCAAAGAGCAAAATCATCGAGGATTGTGGCAGGATGAGAAGCAGTTTGGTTAAGAGGCTGAAGGATTCGATACATAATTGATAAAGGAAGGGCAAAAAATCATGTAAGAATATCAACGACCACTAAATACATTTTCAAAAATTACGTATTTTTTTGTTTACGAGTTCGCTACTAATTAGGAATATTGTCCGATTGATAATGACAGTAAAATTTTGCATCATTTTGTTTCAATAAAAAAACCCAGAGCCTGCTGTGACAAAAAATAAACGATCGTGAATTCATCATGCCATAGAAAATAATGTGGCAACGGAGAAAACAGAAGACGAACGTCGAGAATAGATAAGAAATATTCGGAAGAAAGACTCCAAAGTTAGGGGTGAACGAAAAAAAAAAAATTACTCCACCGGAAACGAAAAAAAGAAAATATTGGTGATAAACGGAAGCAAGGGAACTTTTGTTCTGTGGCCAGACGTTTACGCAACAAATCTGAAATTTATGTTGTTTGCTTTGCGAGGGTTCGCGAGGGTGGAAAAGGCTTGTGTGGTGGAACTACTTCACCCCCTGGTCGTTCAAACCCTCTACATGTATTTCTGTGCAATTGTTCTAGCTCCTGAGCAAGAAGCACAAAGTGTCGATTCGATTTTTCTAAGACATTTGAAAACTGCACTTTTTATTTTTTACCTTTCCACCATTTAATTACCAATTAAGGGGTTATTCATAATGATTTTTTTTTGATGGGCAGAAAAAAATACTTTAATCGGTGGGTTGCATGGTGAAGGGAGACTGAAAAAGCGACGAGAATAACCTCGTCCGTTTTGGCTCTCAAAATATTATCATACCAGCGCAGGGTTACGTTTATCCACTCTCTTCCTCTTTCAACCCCCTCTCGTTCTTTCTCGCTCTCTCTCTCTCTCTCTCTCTCCCTCTTCCTCGTTGCTCTGCTCTTTTCATAACGCGACGGGAAGGATTAGCATCTTTCCCCCTATCCAGAGGAGTCACGGATGTGTCTGATCCGACAGAAACATCCGGGGCAGATAATATAACCGACAATTTATGCTTCCGTCATTTTTGTGCATTTTTATCACTTCAAACTTAACAATTATTTGCCGAAACACACGATTTTGGCATTTCATTTTTAACTCCGCAGACTGCTTTCATATGATCCGCTTCTGATCAATTCTGTTTCATTTCATATTCAATACAAATATTTGTCGATCGAACAGCAAATAAAGTCAAAACAGTTGCAATATTTAAACTAAATAGACGAAATTATAGTCGAAAAAATGATCAGAAATAAAAAATTGATTGTCGTTACTTTCGAAGAACCATTTGAGTCATTTGATTAAATATGAATGTTCGGTTTGGAACTTTTCGCAAAAAAGTGTCAAGTTTTCCCTTTATTAGGGCAGTACAAATTTCCATTCAAAGTTTTGGTCAATTTTAATTGTGCTTATGTCTTTACGGTGAATTTTGAGTTTTGAATCAACGAAAAAATTGATTAATATTTCGAAAATAATTCATTTTCGTTTCGATGACATTTACCGAGAGGATATTTAGCGCTTCCGATCTTTTCGATAATTTATTTTGTACCCTTTGGCTTTATTTTATGTTTCGTCGCCTACGTCCGACTGAACGTCGAAACATCGTATCGCATAAATACCGGAGTTACCTGTGTTTTATAACGCAAGAGAAAGGCGGAGATATGGCAAATCCTGCACGAGAATGTGAACTCGGAGAGAAACAGGGATGAGAAAATCCGTATATGAAATGCTTCACGAGCGAGCCGCTGTACGATATCGACAGGTAGATCCTGACCAATGTCCTCCGAGCCACCCTCCTCTCCGGTATATTTTACATTTATCGTGTATCCGACTTCGCCGTTCATCATTGCGTATAATACGCGTACTTGTAGTTTCGTTCCCAAGCAACTGTGACCCTTTATTAGATATTTATTGTCAAACCCTCACCGAAAAATTATATTTTCTTTCAAAAATTCATTTGTTTCTACTCGTTTTATGCACTTGGAACGTTGAAACGCCACTCTCTCATTTTTTATGCATTATTCTTTTCTTAGATACAGTTAAAAATCGTTTTTGCATTATTTTAAACGTCAATTGAATGGATGAAAAAAGAAACTTTCAATAATAAATTGATGTTGGATATTCACTGGTTACTTTACCCAAAAATCGAAATAAAGAAATAATTTTTTTTTTAATTATCTATGAAAAAACAGTTTTTCTTTTCATTTCTATTCGAATAGATAGAATTTAGTGAAAATTCCGTTGAATTTTTCATCAATTGTTCACAAAAAGTTTTAGATTCTGTTTAAATAAAAATGATAATTGAAACACGCGTGATAAAAGTGAGAGAGAGCCGCACCCTTAGTATGGAATTAAGTAAAACTCTTGTTGGTTGTATCAGATTTGGCGAAAGCGCGTGGAGTATAAAAATCAGAGAAGCGATGATGTTCTTTTACAAATCACGTAATCCGATCAAGATCACTGTCTCGTTAGCTCGTATCCTTTTCAGAGGGTCAGGACTTAGATCCCCTTAGCTACCAATTGGCCAGGTTGCTGGTTAGGATTCCCGTGCCAACGGATCGCGAGCTTCCTTTTTTTCAATTAAAAATTAAAACAAAATAATCGTTCTGGGGCTCAGTTACAAAGCGCCTTCACCTTCACCAGAGAGCACAGCACTGTTCTTTTTCTCGTATTTTCCTCATCCCAGTTGTTCCTCTTTTGCTTACTTTTCCTGTGCAGGCTCATTTTTTGTTTTTTTTTATCTCTTTATTTGAAGAACGTATGATCGCACAGGTACCGAGTTTTTCCACCGATTAAACATTATTTTTCCGCTTCTTCGACAACCTCACATGCCATTTTCATCCTACCGTGACACACGACAAAATATTCTTCCACTTCTATCAAACTTTACTGCTCTTTCATATCTCCGTATGTTAATTACAATTTATCCCGGTACGACGATTCGCTACGTTCAATCCCAAATATATCTGTTTTGCCACTTGTAAAAACCCTCTTCGCTTTAATTATTGCCTTCCTCTCTTACGCTCCGATAAATTAAATCGTTCGACCTTCGTTGTAATCGACTTGAATAAAAACAACGACAACAAAACACACAGAGAAAGTCGTGAAACTCAGGATCGAGTTGGTCGTCTCAAACTCTCTTGAAAAACAACGTCACATAATTGAAAATTATTTCTAGAATAATATCTAATGTTGAAAAACTTTGGGAATACCAGCTGATGAAAGCTTTTGACGTTTTTATCATTTAACATTTCATAGAAATAATGCATCATCGTTCTTTTTTGACTTTGAAATTTTTCTACGAATTCATAGCCACCCATCTCATATATCACTTGCATTATTTCGTACGTCAGAACTAGCCACTTGAAAATGTACGCAGGCGTTAAACCTTCTCAAACTGACAGCTACATTTCCGTAGTCAAAACGTCAGAATTTCAAAACACTACAAACACTCAGTGTACAGTAACGATCCGGGGTGAGTCAAGGCAAAGAGTCACCACCCTTCTTCCACTTCCCTTATACGGCAGTATTTGAGCGAGCAGGCCGCTCGTTTCACCGGCAAACAGGGGAGTTTTTAACACTGCATGATCCCTGGGTAAACTTGGGGTGGGTGGACTATATTTTTATCTCTCTCTCTCTCTTTCTCTTTCTCCCTGAACACGAGACTTTTCATATCTCTTCGTGATCCGCGTCGCTGTCCCGTGAACTGGAGAAGAACGGCGGCGCCATGAGCTTTGTACACGAAACGACATTCAGTCAGTTGAGAAAATGACCCTTTAACAGGCTGTTTATACAGGGAGATGTGGAATAGAACATTTCCTTGCAAAGAAAAGAAAAAAAATGACAATTTTCAAATTTGCTCCTCGCGATCATTGAAATTTATCCGAGTGTGTCAATTTATTTTTCAATTTTTAATCAAATCAAATTTACATACACTAATTATTTGGAACCATTTTGCAAAGGTCGTTAATTCCTTACAAATGAGAACCAAGAGCTTTCGATTTTTGGAAATTTTTCATTGTCACTATAACAACATTTATGGACGATCGAATTTCCTGGATAATTTTCAGCTGAAATCGTGCGTAGGTTGAATATTTCGGGTAAACCGTGTGATTTTATTTAGGGGAAATACGGGGATGATCGTTCTTACGCCGAGTTACACATAATGCCTCATAAACACCCCTTAAAATGCCTGTCATTATCTTTCACCTTTCCGTCGTCTCTCTGTTTCGTTTAGCCCTGTGCTTCACTCCAATTGTTCCGGCAATTTCAAATGAAACACTTCAGACTGGCCATTAAGTCTTGTGGAATGCTCGGCAAACTCACGCTGTCAAATACTTGAATTTCGATATCAGAAATTTCATGATTTAATCGTACGACCTACCAATTGCTAACACGTTCTTATTGTTTTTTATTCTTTCTGTTTATCCTTGTCAACAACCTAACGCTGACTGCATATTCATCCTCGTCACGATGAAATTCTTCAATATTATTCTTTTCGAAGTAGTTTTTTTCCTGATAAACAAAACTTGCTGAAATCTATGCTTTTATTGAATTTTCGAAAACATCTGTCGGTTCCAAAATGTTGAAAAGAACGATTAGATACAAATCTGTATTCATTCGAGCCTTCGTTCGGGTTGTTTCGTCAAAAGGTTGAGGTTTAATTGAGAGTTTTTCCATTTAATCGGTATTTAATTTTTTTATTTTTTATGAAACATGGTTGCTTTTTATTAAGAATAAAAAAATTCATGTCCGTCCAAATGGATACTCGTGTGTATAGATACAGCGAACGACCGTGTGGAGATTGAATAAAAAATACTGTGAATTATGTGAGAGAAAGAAAAAAAAAAACGTGTCGACAGATTTGCGGATGAACTGAACACGCAAACACCAACAAAACCGACTTGCGCAGCGCGTTCTCTATTTCCCTGGGCCATGTGGGTGGTGGTGGTGGTGGTGAGAGCCCGTTAAATGTCGTGGTTCACCGTAAAAACCCGAGCTCGTTACCAACGTCAGCTCCGGCGGCCAGCAGTGAATTCGAAATCATAAAATAAAACTATGTGTACACTCGTGGGGAAATACCCGCATATACGAAAAAGCTGTTCACTCCCAGCTTCACTTTCACATTTTATAACACAACTATACACACTGATAAAAAAAAGTCCTTGATAGAAAAATCTCGATTAAAAATATTATAGCTCAGTTTTTTTTTTTTTTTTTTTTTTTTACGTACGCAAAAGAGATTTGGGAATGACGATAAAATTTTTAATACAAAATTCATCGGGCTTTCCAAACAGATATTTCATTAAGAAATTAATTTTCAATTCAATGGAATTAACAATGAGTCAATTATTGATAGAACTATCAATTATAAACGAAATGTGTACGATTCAAAAATCAAATAAAGCTCATGAGTATTCGTATACTCGAAAATTTTTGAATCAATTTTTCGAAATAATAACGTATCTAGCGAGAAACATTCATTTACTCAACAAGTTATGAACGAATTCTATGAAATAATCATTCAATTAACGAGGAATATTTATTAACTCAACGGTTTATAAATTAATTCTTCGAAACAATGTTTTTAAAACATCCCTCAATAAATGGTTTCAAATAATTTAAGTGGAACTTTTTTGTGCTTCTTTGCAAAAGGCTGTGCTGCTAACTTGCATTCTTTTTTACATTGAATTTGACCTGGTTCAGAATATTCCAACCAAACGTAAAAGACTGCAATTTTGTGTGTAGAATACATGATACATTTTGCGTACAATTGATTTTGGTGTCGAGTGATAAAAGGATAGAGTTGAACAGAGAAGGAAGGTGTGAAGTACGAGTCAAGTGAGACAGAAACGTCAAACATCGACACCGTGACGCCGACAACCCTCTCCTCTTCGGCCCCTCAAACCACTCATCCCAAGGCCTTTTCTTCCAACACATTTGAGTTTTGTTTCTGGCGTGAAACCTTCTATCACGCAACATTGCTCGATGTGGATGACGGGACGAGAGTTCTGTATTGTCTATTCGAGTTTTTGTTTGAATCTCATCAATGGCTTTTATCTATTGAACCAAAAAAAGCGTTCATTCCTGACTTGATTCGAGGTCTCAATAATTTCATAAGTAAATATTTATTAAACAATCGGAGTCAAGATTCAAGAAAAATCAAAAAAAGACTTTGAATTTAATGACCACTTTATGATCATTGTCATTGATTTTCTTTTTTTTTTAATGCCAATTCATCTCGTTAAACAAAAGATCTTGAGAATAGAAAATCTGACGGAAACAGGCTTGAATCGTGGCTAGTATTGCGGCTTCAATTGGATTTGAATAATAAAGATTCAAGCGAGAAAGCCGAGAACCCCTAGCGTTATCGTGCACCTTTATGGTTTTTAATCCGTTCCGCGGTTGAGCTATCACACCCTTGGGTACCATCGTTACAGGACCAGGCAACAAACCTTCCAACCCAATCCTTATTTTGTATGTAACATAATTTGATCGTTTTTTTTTTCGCCGAAATACCCACGTTTTTCTAATCATGTGGAATTTTTCTGATAATTTATTGTGTAAAGCCGAATTGTTGTCAAGGATGCCATTTTCATAGCCGATTTTCTGAATAAAATGAGTTCCAAACTTCCCGTGTTTTTCTTCAATTTATCAAATTCGTACACGTGTTTATTAAAAAAAGAAAAAAAACACACGAATTTTTGAAAGTTCGTTACCTCAATCGATGTTCGGAACAATCGCACCAGAGTCAGATAGAAAAATGTTCTTTTCACAAAATGGCACCATGTTGAATTTTGATAATTGATTTTTTGTTCATTTTTTTTTCATCTACGAGCCATAAAATTGAACAAAACAATTAGTTTGTTTGGAGATCAAATTTTCTTTGCTCTACTTCATTATCGTTCTGTTTCTTTTATTATTTTTAATAATAGAAATCAGAAAAACGGAATTCTTACCTGCAGTTTAACTTGACCATATTTTATCATCTAATTTTCCTTACAGGAAAAAGTTTTACCCTTACGATAATGCTGGGAACTTCGCCGCCCCAGGTTGCAACCCTCTCAAAAGCGATAAAGGTCACCGTCGATGGGCCCAGAGAGCCTCGATCGAAAACAAGTGAGTTTCCAGTTATTTATCTTCGATTATCACATTGTGTAGGGTTCGGTGATTTTGTACATCAACAGGGAATCGTGCATTATGATTGATAACATTGCGAATATTTAGACACAGTGTAAAAGTATGTTTTTATACACTTTTCAAGCTTTTTTTTATTAACCATTTAAGAATTTTGTATTTCAAATTTTCAATCGTCAGTAGGAAAGACATAACACTCAAAAAAACAGTCATACGAGTTCCTTAAAATTTGATAATAAATTGATTCCATTGAACTATATTTCGTGCATTAAATAAAAGATCACTCTCGATCGGGGCAGTTCAAATATCATTCAAACAGTTCGACGAAAGTCGTCAAATTCAGGGAGGTGATAGAAATTTGCTGAACACGAGGGAAAATGCTCCGTTGGATTGAATAGTCTGAAGAATGAATAGTAACAGAAAGTGACCGATAATGGGAGGGAAGCTTCAGTAGACGACCCTTTATATGTATACACAGTGTACCCCAATCTGGACGATCTACTAAGGAAAGCAACTCACGTTCCAGGACAGCATGCCTTTCATCCCTACCACTTTGGACCACGGCCATTTCCCTTCGGACATCCGCAGGACACCCTGGCATTCAAGCTGTCCGGTAAGTCTCGTCTTTTATCATGATGTGACAACACCCTCACATTCGAAACGTCCTGATCTGTCAATTCAATGGACCGTCATGAAAATACGAAGGTTTTACTTACGAGCCTCGATACAAACTTGTGAATTCAACGTTACTCAGAATCTGCGTCGTTATCCATTTCTCGATAATTAAGTCTTTAGCTTTGTTCCTAAAACTATCGCATTCAGGAATCATCAGTGACGATCAGTCAGTTCATCAAAATGATATATCGATCGACCATTTTCACCCAAAGTGAATCTGTAGGATGTTAAGTTTTCTCAAAAGTTACGATTGTCATATTCTCAACCCCAAATTATCTCTTTACGACTATTTACTATGCAGTTAAAACTTTGTGGAGTTTCAAGATTATTACGTTTTCGGAAATTAGGACTGAAGACGGTACGACGGGAAGCGTGCTTTTTTTTTGAACGCATGTACAACGCGTATCTATTCCTCAACGAGTGCGTCAACATTTCATTCGTTTTCCCTCCTCTATTTAGAGATTATTTTGTTAAAATTGAATTCACAGCAGATTGTTAAGAAATGTTGAAAAAGTACCAAAATATAGTGATTTTTTGGGGTTGGGCATCAAAATGCATTAAATTCATATCAAAATCATTCTCAACCAATCAAATCATTGCCTTTTATTGAAACGTTTGAAAAAGTGTCGCTACAAAAATAGAATAACGTATAAAGACAAATAAATAAAGGAATTTTGACGTATAATCTGAACAAAGGTTCAAAATATCATTGCCTAAAATGAGTTTAAAAGCCATGATCGTTTCCCCACTCCATCCGCGTCTATGTGGTCAAAGATCTAATGAAATCCATCGGCCATCAATAAGGTTCCGTGTCAAATAAGTCTAAATGTTGATGTCGCAAACGTTAGGGAAGGATCGAGACGGTTGATAACGAAGTTCGAAACACGAGGATGGGTCAGATGTAGGATTGCCCTTGGTTTCCCAAGTGTACGACTGTTTCCAAGAGTCCCTTTCCATCAAAGGTCTATCTTGAACCCTCCGTTTCACTTGGAACCCTCGATCTCGTCACCTTAACACGGCGACACCTGCCGCGCTAGGAGGTTGAGGGTGTCAAAATTGCGAAAGGTATAAGGGCGAAGAGTTTCATGCTACCCGGAAGATACCCCAGTTAGCTTTGGCGTGTAGCGACGTTCGAGAAGCCTAGACTTGGCGAGTGACTCAAAATTGAGTTTCGCGAAGGTGCCTAAGTGGAGAAGACTCTGATTAAGGAAGAGACGCCTCACTTCAGGGCTTCCTCAGAACGATGCTGCTTTCCCTTTTCGCTTTCAAGCTTGCAAGCATCTCCCTTGAGACTTGGATTCGTGGTGCCTATGAGGAATTACTATCGAACGAGAAAAGGGGCTCTATTAGCTTTACACGTGAAATCATATTTTATGAAGAACGTTAGAAACTCCAAGCTACTATGTGATTTCTAGCAAGTGTCTAATTGCGATTTGAAAGCAAAGGTGGATCATCAATGAAAGGCATTAAGAGAGTAGTTCAAAAAAACTAAACATACACATTTATATGCATAGGGAACATGATTTATTCTCACAAGCATATTTAACATTTTGATAAAGTTGAAAAAAAATCAGTATCGAGAGTTCTCGTTGAAATTATTGTCATTTAAACTCGCTATCGTTGAATTTCGAGAGTGGACAGAGAGAAAGGGAGGGAGAGGGAGAGAGAGAGAGAGAGAGAGAGTTGATATTTCACGGTCCTCGTGGACACAGAGACGGAGGAGCAACCAAATTCCATTCGAACTCATTTAAAGCTTCACAAATGTTGATGGAAGTGGAGAACAGTGAGCAGCATGGTGTCGAAGAGATTCTAGTTGCCCAGAGTGAGAAAGAGAATGGAGTTTGGTGATGGGGATGGAGGTGAGAGGAGTACTGATACTGGTGCACCGACACTGTATTGTTTCGGCATGATAAGCGGCTTAACGGAGCTATAGTCCCGCTCTCGTTCGCCCTTCCTCCCTCTCTCCCCCCCCCCCCCCCCCCCCCCCCCCCTCGCCCTTTGCCCCTTGTGCCTCACGTTGACCCTCTTCGATAGATAACAGCATCCACCACCCCCACCAATTGAATCCAATCGTTCAACTCTATCGCACCATTCGCAACTTCACTTCCATTCCGAGGGAACCAACGCCCTAAATTTTTTCATGCGATTCAAACGAAAAAGAAAAAAACGAAAACAAAACAAAAAACCAATTGTCAATTTTCCCTTCGTCCATATCGTGTGTATATATGTATGTCGAGGGACGAAGCTCAAATTTGAAACGACCTTTGTTACGTGGCAATTATTCGAATGATGAGTAAATTGGTAACTTTGGCAAATTTTAATTTGAAATTGATGAGAGGAGAGAACATCGAGAATAATTTGAAATTAATGGGATCGCACTTGCAATTAGAGTAGATAAGGAGTGGAATTACATGTTAATTTTCAATGAACGAAGAGTGAACACTACATTATTAATAATTGGTTAATCATCATGTAAATTTACATTCACGTGTAACTAGCTTGTTCGGTTCGCGTAAAGGTTCTTTTGAATTTTGACAATTGATGAACTTTAACGCTCGTAGAGTGCACTCCGATCGATGATAGTCCGGACGAGTTCTATCTTATCGACGCACGTCGAATTAGTTATTTGTCAGTTTCGATTCCACATGAGTTCGGAATGTTCCTTAATTGCGATTATTGTTAATCATATGAATTGCCGTGAATAATTAATGTTTTTGCCAAATCCTTATCAGTTATTAAGCGTAATACGAATCGTACATTTCGAATCATATCAAGATAAAAACAGCTCATTCAGGTATGAATCTCTAATGAAGTTTGTCATCATCTTTCCATATAATTCATCGACTGAAGTTAGATCCAAGGAAATTAGACGATCTTCTTCTGGCAATAAGTTTAATTTTTAATATTTTTCTTGGGTCCTGATTCGAATTATGATAAACCTGACTCCCATCAAAGTGAAAAGGCTAAATTTACAGCATTGATAATCGCAGTCATTAAAAAATGCAAAAAAAAAGATCGTTCAACAGTTTTGTTCGTATCGAACGGTCATTGCATTTCCTGTAAAGAGAGATGTACCCACGTGGGGATAGCTACTGTTTGAGATAACCCTTTCGTAGCGGAGGTTCGCGAGTAGTACGGCAGGTAGCGCCACTATGTTGTCCACTGGTGAGGGGTCACTCCGACGAGGGGGTGAAAGCAATTGGCAAGCTTTTGTGTAGCGATGAAAGGGTGTTGTGTAGGGGTGAGAGGGTAGAATCGAGTGTATCGCATGGCCTAGTGCACCGGGTGCGTTCCAAGGGATGGTTTATTAGATATCCACGTCCGTGGGTTGATAAGGAGCTCGAACAGAGTCGGAATACATGCGGGACGTACGAGTGTTCGGTGAGTTTGTATCGAGAAGGTGTTGGTGGAGGGTCGAAGACACGACGGCATCTAACCACCATCCCTCTACTTTTACTCAGTCCCCTCACCCTATCGCCGTAGGGGTTGTTAAGGTGCCCATTGAGGTGTAACTAGGGGGATGTTATTAAATTTCGTTCGGTGACTGCTACCTCAGCAGCAGACCGTCGAGCTACGAATTTTATGGGTTTCTCACCCAGTCACTTCGCCACCCCTCGACATCTCTATGTCTTTCTTCTTTTACTTTTCTCTCTTCCCCTCCTACTTTATCGCGCTCTTGACTATTCGAACGCTAAGGCTTCCTTCGCCACCCCACACATTTATCCATTTCCTCTGACCATCTCGATATCTTTATTTCACTGGCTTTTTTCGTCTCGATCCTCTCATTGCTCGAATAACTTCGTTGTTGGATGACGCATCGTTATCAAACGTTTCATTGATTACGGTTGATGCACGATCTTTGATGATTTGTAAGAGAAATCTGAAAAAAAACAACGTGTTTTCCTGTATGTGAACGGAGCAGAAACTTTTATAAAATCTATAACCGAACCAGCACCTTGCGAACACTTGAACGAGGCCCGAGGGTTTCTAAATTTGAGGCGTCATTCCTTCGAGTTACAGTTCCTAAAAAAAAAACAGAATGCTGTTTCTGATATTATGGAACAAAAGCGAAGGAATTGCCGTCAGGACAAGAGGGCAATGATGAAAAAAAAAAAAACATCCTCATCACGGATTCACAAGACCATTCTTTCTCTTCTCCTTGCCGTTGGTCCTGCTGATGTGGACTCCATTTCCGTTTTTCTTATTTGATTTGATTTGATTTTTTTTTTTTTTTTTTTTTTCACCGTTACCCACCACTCCACGTTCTATCTCGTCAGTCTTCACCATCCGCTCGTTGTCGTGGGGATGAAAAATCGTAAAGAGGAAGAAAAGTGAGCCGCTATCTCAGTATTTGGTAGAAAAAGAGGCCAGCGGAATTGAGGATTCGAGTTAACAAGAAGACGAGGAGTAGTAGCAACCACTCCACCCTCGTCGACGACCTTCCCGTGTCAATTAACCGCCTCCGCGAGGTAGAGACACTCGAGGGCTTGGGCGTGAGGGCATTCGGAGACCGGAAAAATCGCAACCCCTGTTTCAATAAGGTGGCCTTTACCTCATTTGGGGGAGATTGTTAGGAGGCACAGAGTTAAAAACTCTCTCGTTGGATCCCGTTGAGTGTATACTAAGCGCGTATTTCCCTGTCGTGGGATATCGCTTTGCAGTAAATTCGCGCCCTCCTTGTATTTAAAGCTGAAAGCCCGACAGTTTCTTTCACCCCCGCTCTTCCTTCATCCAAAGATTTTAGCGGCCTTATTAAAAAATTCCACGTGTCTTGAGATTTACGAAATTTTAAAAAATATTGGCGATCTAACGCGCAGAATAATTCAGTTCGTAAAATTATTAATTATCCGGAAAGTGCAATCTTCCTTTAGTTGTGAAAAACGTATAAAATCCAGTTTTAAGGGATGATTTTTTCCGCGGACCCCATCGGCAAAAGATTTAATCGAAGATGTTCGAGAGCGACACTATTTTTTTATTTTTTTTTTATTTTTAAGGCTTCAGAATTCTCTTTGAAATGTGTAAGAATTTTACTCATACGCGTAGAGTTGTCTGCTCGCTTTCGCCGTCGCTCGCTTTTGTATCTCTCATCGCGCCAACACCCCCAAGACCTTTTAAGTTTGGCATTTAAAGCTGTTGCATTTGTAACATGATAATGAGAACCGACGCAGAAGACAGGATACAAAGACACCGGATCGTCCCTCTGCCTCGCTACATGAATATAAATATATACAAGTTTAATAAATAAGGGTGGCAAGGAACTTCGAAGTCTCTAATAAAGGAAAGAGCAGAATGAGCAGCAGTGATCATACAAAATATCAAGCGAAATGGATACCAAGGCAGCAGAGAGGTTAAGATAATGAAAATAGAATTCAAACTTTTCGACTTTTATCGCTTTATGAACTATTGAGTCGTTCACTCGTTGAAATAGAGAGTTAAAAAAATCGTAGGTTGGATCGTCGGAGTGCAATGTATCGACATTTGAGGACCATTCTCGTAGTTTTTTGACATCACCACTTATCAGTTTTCTTCGAAAAAACAAAATGATAATATTTTCGTGATACTTTTTCTAACGAGAGCAGTGCATTTTTTATTTTTTTTTTAAATATGGAATTTGTCCATAGAGCATCAAAATAAATTTTAATTCGAGTTTTTTGTTTGTTAAGACATTCAAGGGATGATTTATTAAAATAAAGAGTGTTGACATCTTTCGATGCGAAATTACATTGCAAATAGAGCGAAGGATTCGAAAGATCGAACGTATCCACGTAGTTGAATCGTTCCTGTGATGGGAGGAAGCAGGGGGAGGGGGGCGAGTGATTAACAACCTCGATCAAGGGTACAGGGGGACACAAAGGGTACGGTTAGAGCGAGAGAGCTTTGTTAACCGAGGAGTGAGTGCACGAGATCTCCAAAACGTACCCGAGATAAGCGAGAGAAGTGAGCATCAGCTCTTCCTTGTCCGTGTATAACGATGGGATAAGGCGGAGGTGTTTTAACGCCCGTTTTGCATAGATTTGAATAGATAAAGAAGACAGGAAAATACCCGAATTAATTTATTATGTATCTTGGGGTAGTCTCTCCGCCCTGAGGGTACGAAAGGGACTTAGCTACTGCTGCTGGTTTCTTCAGCTTCTTCTCTGATCCCCTTTCTTCATCCCTTGATACCTCTTTAAGTTTTCGAGTCTCGAGGTTTTCCGTTAGTCTGGCTGAACCCTTTCACCGGGGCTGTTTCTTTCGCCAAATGAATTGATTTGAATAGATTTCCTTGAAACTAAGTTGGGTGACGATTTTTTAAATTGTTGTCAGCGTTCGTTTGCAAAGTATAACGATTCTTTGCCTTCCCCTTCAACTGAAGGGTGCCGAGTTAAAATCCTCATGTTCTTCACACAATACTTTGCTCAAAAAATCTTCTGTACTTCGTGCACATCTTGTTGCTGTTGTGGATTGGTTTAGTGCCAACTCAATCAGTGTTTATTTGGTAGGTGATGCAAAACTTGGTCACGAAAACAGTCGTAGGCGAATGTGTTTGATGAAACGATTGTCCAACCGCTCGTCAACCAATTCCACCGTTTCCCCGTATGGTGTGGACTGATAAATTGATTGCTCGTAGTTTCAACGATTAACAGAGAGAACTACAGAGCTCTAGTGCTGTAACATGGGTACTTTACATTAACAACGGCCTTCGCCAGCATGGCCACCCTCAATGTCCTCCGATCCCTCTTTCCCCAGCACGTACTCATACCTATCTCGCCATCTCTCTCTCTTTCTATCCTCCCCATCCTCAATCGCAGGCAAACACATATTCCGAACAGGCTGTGCGATAATACATCATCCCTTCGTGCACAGTTCAGGGGTGTTAAGTAAGGGAAGTATGAGTTCCTTGGAACGCTACGAGGGCAAAAGGACGACCAAGGATTCCGTAACGTTTAAGCTCAACGTTCTCTAACCCTCGTAAAGAGACAGACAGAAAGAAAGAGAGAGAGAGAGAGAGAGAGAGAGAGAGAGAGAGAGAGAGAGAGAAAGAGGAAGAGAGCGAGAGAGAGAGAGAGAAGGAATGGATCTCTCAGCTTGGCAGGCTTTCTTGAATACTTTAACCCCTTTAACCCCTTGTTGGACTTGAACTTGCGAATGAACGTGAATAACTCTAATACGCTGGTTCGTACCACGTTTACGCAACCCACCGGTATTATCGTTGGTGGACCTTACTCTCATTAGTCTTCATTTGTTTTTGGAATTATCGCACTCGGTTCGAGAGAAGAAACGTTTTGGGCAAAAGGCTGAGAGGTTAGTAAATGAAGCACGTGAATGCTTCCCTGACACAAGTACATACGAACTTCAAAGCGAATGAAAATATTATTCACCAGATTATAATAAAATACAAAACCGTACAAATGTAGCTTCGATAAAAGATATTTTGTGGTATGTTCGTTTGGTGATGTAAATGGGTTTTGAAATGTTTGGGCTACACGTTAGTTCTAAAGGTTGAGAATAAGACATGGAAAAACTAATCTACAAATGCATTTCACGAAAGATACATTAAATTCTCCTTCAGTGGATTTTCACTCCTCTGAGGATCAGATAGAAGGAACTTTAATACGCGAGAAGCTTTTCGAGATCCAAGAATATATTGTGGGCCTTGCTCTTGCTAGGTCATTCATAGATTAATGCTTAGGTAACATTCAGAGACAGAGTTCTGGCGTGACCAGTCAGCCTAGAGTAGCGGAAACGTAACCCTACATCCCTCTGTGTACTGTGAAAAAATGTAGTAAGTATATCGCAGTGACTTTTACTCTCTGCTAATCTACGGGGCTTAAAATGAGCCAAAGTGAGGAGAAGTACCATTGAAAATGAGCTGGATAGTGAGGTAGGAGAGGTGAGCTTAAAAATGTTCCCCTAATTCTCGCCCCTATCGTGCTTTTTTCAACGGTTCGCGCGGGGGATCGTTGCAACACACACACACACACACACACACACACACACACACACACACACATCACGACACGAGTTCCCACACTTTGAAACGCACACAGAAACAACACGACAAGTATATACTTTAATACATGTAGATATGAAGCGAAGTCCATGAAGAGCAGAGAGGGATGAAAAGAGTATTTGTGAGAGTATGCACCCACCGAAACCCTTCACCATTGCCCCCCTACTCTTTCTTACAATGCCACACGTTGGGAGAGAGCAGTGCAGGGGTTTGTGGCCAGCCAATCCAGCTGGCCGCAATCTCCACTGGTACCGCCCACGCGCCAGTGACTCACTCACAACCCCCACCCTCCTCGGCTAAATGTGAGCAACGAGTTCTATCCCTTCTACTTTTTACCCCTGTTTCTTGACGTTCCAAGCCGAGCTTTACCCACTACCTTCGCCACTGTCACTACCACTAACTGGAGCATCCCCACTCTTAAATTCACCCTTCCAGCTGAAAAGACTCCCTCGAGCCTCCCGCTACCGGTGCACTTTTACCATTCGCCCTCTCTGTGGCGCGAATCCCACAACAGCACTACCGGAGGCAGCGCAGCCGTTACGCGGATGCCAACGACTTCGGTGCTTTTACGGAATTTTTCAAACTCCTCCGTCCAGATGACGATATAATCTCCTATTGATCAAGGCTCCTCTATATGTACAGGAGACACTAAAGCACTAGCGTGGAAGCTTCGGAAGGTGGAGGAACTTCCGATATGCTTCGCGGATTCTCGCACTATCGAATCTACCATCCAAGCTTTATTCAGTTTCTATAGAACGATCACATCACTTCACTATATGTATATATTTTAGTGCATGCGCGCACCAACGAGTATATGAGTTCGGGCACAGTATGGACTTCGTAAATGGGATTTGGGTTGGGGGTGGTATGCGATTACCTGGTAGATAGTGATCAAAGATACGGCAGGAAAAGGGTCATGAAGTAGGGTGGGTATAATAGTGTCGGGTAATGTAATTGTTGAGATAATAGGGCGGTCGATGATGAGGAGCAGATCGATCAAACGATATTGTAGTCAAGGTTCTCTTCATCGAGAATCTTCGTTAATGTTGTTATCAAGTCATGGAACAAATTAGAGTTTAGGTTCAGCCATTGCTTCCGTGTCTACGATATTTCAACAAATTTCTTCCCACTATATTGAACAATGATGACATTTGATGATGAAAACGAGGCTCCTTTCGGCACATCCTAAGGCAGACAACGTACAAAACAATTAGGCGTTTTTTGCAGCTCATGGAAATCGATAGTCGTCAACATGAGAGTGTTGTCAAGATCAAAGACATGCTCCAAATAAATGGATCGTTGATCCCCAAACAGTAAAAAGAACTGGAAGTCATCGCTAGAAAGTCTTAGTGACATCTTTCCTCTTATTTTTGCTGTTTGGGCTATCTACTCAACTCGTCGACGTGCGTTCAATAGTCTGGAATACATTGTGGTTTTGTGTACGTGCTGACAGGTCTTCAACACTTGGGCCTTGAACAAGGTACTGGTCAAGGATGGGGCGGTTTACTGCGAGGTTCGTTACCCCCACAGTGTCTTCCTCCACCCACAGGCATTCATTCTCAACAACAGCAGCAGCAACATCCTCATCCACCTGCTGCTGGTGGCGTTTCTGCATTCAACCTCTTCCATCATGGTATTGAGCAAAGATCACCGCGATTAACAGGACCTCCATCCACGGGTAAACGAGCTAATAAAAACTTATGTCAAAATGTATGAGGAGATGAAAAGTTGATCCATTCAGAAGACTTAATTCCCATTTGTATATTCAATACAGATTCGACGAGCAGAAATGATCTCGGGCCGATAAGCGTATCTGTTCGAGAAGTTACGCCGACAGCATCACCAGAGAATCCGGCTACAGGACCTGGCTTACTAACGACAGCTGCGGCGACTCCGCAAACCCCACCTGCAGAACCTGCTACGCCAACGACTGCTAACACCCCAACTCCAGCAGGTCAACATTTACATTTTCAAGGTCAGTTTAATTCTAGTAGCATTCTAGTGATTTGCATTACTTCTTCCATGTTAAAAAAATAGTCCAGCGGCTAAGAGATAAACAAGCAAATGAAAATGCCGCAATTTTTTATTCACAGGACTCTGTAGGACTCTACAGGATTTTGCAGGACGAGCGACGGGTTCGCTGTTCGACTCGATATTCGGTCCACTTCTTCCGCAATCTCCCTGGATCTACAATCCGTTGTCTTATCCGCCGCAGCAATACGTTATGGAGCCGGAATGGTACGCGTTTACATTGAGATCAGCGCAGCAACGCCGTCAGAGGCAAGATCAAGCGAGTTTAGAAGACTTGAGAAAGCTTCGAAGTACGAGCGGAAGTCCAGGCGACGATCCGAAGGTCGATAGGCGCAGAAGCGGCGTTGAAATTCGAGAAATCGAAAACGGCAATGGTGAAACGTTGAGGGAGTCCGAAAGTCCTGATGGCAGTATCGAGGTTGACGATAGAAACGACGATCAAGATCAAAATACGACAGATTTGGCGAGGAGCGAAGATTCTTTAGCTGAACCAGATTCACCGAGGATTTCACCGTTAGAGGATGAGGAGGTTCATTTGGAAGACAATACGAGCACGAGGGAAACGTTCAGAGAGGCGAGTAAGCGACTCAGACCCAGTATCGAGAATCTCAACGATTCCGAGGTTCAGTTGGAGCTGGATCACGGCTCCAGAAGGGGCGACCTCACGGTTAAGATAAGGCTTGAGGGCACGGTCGATCTTAGCACGAAAAGGAGTTGTCAGGACAAAGAGAACGTTGGGCAGGATCTTACAACGACGAGGCGAAAGGACGACGAAGTTGAGGTTGAGAGAGAACTCGTGAGGCCACGCAAGGACAGAAGTCCGAGGCCCAGACACGTGTGGAGACCTTATTAAACGATGGAACACACACAAATCAACCCATTTTTTATCTCCTTTCCGCCGATATCAAGCCGGGCCTTGAAATTTTATTGAACTTTAACTGGTTGAGTAAATCTCGATGAGTATGGCATTCAAATATCAATCCACGTGCGACCTCAATTCGATCTCATCGGCCGATAACGGGCTCGTTAGTCAGGAGAAACTATGAGGTCGGACCCGGGAGAGCCAGTAAAACTTTATTAAGGCCAAACACCTTATTCGGTTTTGCATATATCAAAGCGCTGCGCGTGTTTTAGTATACAGTTTTCAAGGACTCGAGGACTAACCAGGGTTTACGTTCGTAATTCATAAAAATTGTGTAAATAATATTAATTATAATGATAATAATAATATTAATGATAATATTGTACCAAGTATTGTACCATCAACCAATCCTGTTTATCAATAGTTTATCTTAAGGTCCATGTGAGTGTTTCGGAGTCGACTTTGGCGACCAAGATCGTTCGTCTGTGAAGCAGAAGTCAAATACTATTGAATACAAACCTCGTCAGATTGATGAGACGAATAAATATCCATGGGAATCATCGCGAAAACTCTCCGTATGACGATTGTAACGTCGTTGGACGAGACGAGTCACGAGGACGATTTCAAAAAGTCTATTAACAAATCCAAGGGACTCTGATGGCATCAAGTCGAGCCTTTTTTCGTGTTGCTGTAAATAAACTTAACTAATAATTGAAAATTGAACACGAAAGATTCGGTAGAATGTGAAAAATCATCGAATTCCTGGCCTCATCGGTTATCAGACTGTCATAAATCGAGCCTCGTTCACGACACACTGTTCCATTCAATTGTTTTCATCCTTTTCGGGCAAATCTTGACAAGTCCTTGTCTTCTTAATAAGTAAGTCCGACCTTTGTGGGTCGGAAAGCTGTTTAGGTCTGTGAACCAAAGTGAATAAAAAATCATTTGTTCCATAAATCGTTGAAGATTTGAAGATTCGTGAGAGAATTTTTCGCACAAACCCAAATGCTGTAACGACAAATGTGTGCAAATACTTTTCAATTGCAGGGCCTGATGCAGAGCGGGAAAGAAAAAAATGTTGGACACCGAAGAGAAACCTGAATCAAACGAAACGCGATTCCGGTACAATAGTTTCAATAATTCGCTTCGATTACATTTGAATGGAGAATATTGGAAGGGAATCGGTCGTGTCACACGCAAAAAATAAAAAATAAAAATAAAAAAATAAAACGATCTAACCCCACGACCGATATCCGCTCGGTGAAAAGGTCGCGTGATTGATGGAAAACATGACGCCGTTTGGTTCGCCGCACACGCGTTCGCACGCGTTCAGTTAGTAGTACACAAGGGGATGGGCAAAGTGGTAGGCGATGCAGAGGTGGTGGTAGAGGTCAAGCGATAAAAACCTGCCGCAAAATCGTTCGGCTTATACATTTTGCGTGAATTCACAGGCACAATTCTCTGGCCTCGAGTAGAAAAGCAATGCGATATAAACAAATGAGCGTTAATGTTCGAGTTACATGCGGTCACCCTCGAAGGTGCGGCTCAGTGGTTTCTACGAATACCTCGTATATACTGTTTATATTTTGGATCCAGTAATGTTTGAACTCGGCGGTCGAATTCAGGAGAAAACAGGACCACATGAATGATAACTGGTCCATGATTACGATTCGGCACACGCATTATTTATGTGGCTACGTGAAGCTGCGTGGAAGGTCATTGAAATGAGAGTAGAATTTTTTCACAGCCAATTTGCCATCATGCAATACAATAACAAAGAGCAAATAAATCGTAAGATTATTGCGATTGGAAGTGCCTTGCATCGCGTTAGGATCGTCAATAGATGAATTGAGGTTGAAACAAAATGTTTAGAACCCTGTGACAAAAGTGTTCTTGAAGTGTTTATCAATGTTTTGTCAACGGAGGATGCAGCATATCACATTAGCGGAAGAAGGAGAAAAAAAAGAATTGGGTATCTCGTATTCAGGTAGTTTCCGAGGTGTGTGTTGTTTGGCTATATTTGATGGGGAATTCGTTCAGTTAGAGGTTTTACGCGGTCTGGAATGGCGGACGTTTGGGAGGGAATTGACGGGCTCGTTTCGTGTGTTTCTGCGGGTGTGAGGTGGCAAAAGTAAGGTTGTGTTGTCAAATCGATCGACGGGGTTAAAGAGACAAGGGGTGGTTGGATGGTTCGGAGTAGTGGAATGACAACGAAACGAGGAACGTGAGGATGGCCTCGGGTAATGTTTTTTTTTTTTTTTTTTTGGTATCCATGTGTGTATGTGTTTCTTTTTTTTGTTTTTTTTTTTTTTTTGAAAATCCGCGAGTACACGCTTGCCCTGGTCGGGTTATCGCAACAAACTACCCCAATGACGACACGATTAAAATTTCACAGTGGCTAGGGAACGGTGATGAGGAAAGAGGAAGGGGGTGTTGTACGGCTCCCGAGTGGGGTCGCCTATCGAACGCAGTGTGACGGTGAGTTTTGTGTGCGAATGGAGGGCCTCGCATCACGCGTACACCAAGTTATACTATATACGCCGGGGTTGAGAACAAACCAACCCGCACTCACACTGTTCATTCCACTGAACGAGCCTGTTCCGATGTATGCACTCTGGACCCACATAACCCCTCCCCAACCCATCGCGAATGTATCACCCCCCTCGGACCTCCTCCTCGTGCCAAACGCGAGCCTGCTGCTATGCCGGGTGATTGGTACGCGACCGCAGCCACCCCCGCTTTTTAATACACCCGCACCTGCACACGTCGCTAGGCTCGTCGTTCGTTACGGGATGCAACGGTATGATGCTGTTGCAGGCTTCAGCTCCGCATTGAACGGTCAGCTAGTAAGCAGAATCAGCGGCAGGAGAGTAGAAAAGCGCCTCCCCATCTCTCTCTCTCTCTCTCTCTCACCCTCCTCCGATAGAACAGCATCAACTACGCGAACCGTTCTCTCGACTCGTGTACACATACTATTTCTACATGTATATCATCCGATCCTGGATGAATTTGAAACTCACTACCATCGAACATCCTCACCACCCACCCACCAACCACCACCCCCTACAACCTCTTTCTCTACCCCATCCCCACACTGCGCTTTGTCAACGTCACGATGAACCGATTGATTCATCGATCGCGAGCATCCGTCCAAGCGCGTCCACCAACATAGCGACAAAGACCCCGCCAAACCAAACTCTGCAGACTACCCACAATCGCTTTTCTTTTCCATTCCGCACTACCGAACCTCTGCTCCTCTCTCATTATTGCGGTCGCTCTATTTCTACGCCATATTTCCTCCCTACCTTCGTTCATCGACGCTTCTCCGTCCTTCACTTCCGAACTAAAGAAAATGAAGGAATATCCGGAGGATTCATAGGCTATTTCGGTTTTTGATATTGTTGTTCGAAAATCCGGAAAAAAATCGTCTCATTCGACCTGAAGATTTGATCATCAAGTGGTATCGATATATATTTATCCTTTGTAACGAAAATAAAAATGACAGAAGATGATGAAAATAAATACTTGAAACATCAGATCAGAGTTTTTTCTGAATCCTCTTCTTTCCTTTTTTGCTCAATCTCGATAATCAGACTGATCTGATTATTCGTTGCGTGTGCTTTAATTAGTCGGGTCATTTTGCTTGTTAGTCTTTGCGCAACCGGAAAAAGTCAGTGACGCCAGAGCAGCTATTAACGCAAAGAAACGCCTGGTGTAAAAGAGCGCGGAATATCTATCACGTAGATAAATTATACCGTTAAGAAGAAGCGAAAAAAGCGTGGCAATCGCGTATGTATGTGTATGTGTGGGATGTGTAGGTCGGATATCCTGGGACGGCGGGTCCTGCAGACTTTTCGTCCACCCTAGTGTAGCTTTTTAACTCTTTCCTCTTCCTTTTGTTACGCTCTTTTTATTTCCTTCGCTTTCTCACTTCTTTCGTTCGTTACATCTAACCTTCCTTTTTTTTCGTCCTCTGGCTCTTTTCCTATCTTGCTGTTTTCCCCATTCCTTGTCATTCCCTATACTCGGATTCTTCTTCCTTTTTTTTTTCTTCTCCTACATTCTCTTGCAACCCTCCGCCAGCCAGCCGAGCACTTTAGATAATAAGGCGAGGGTGGTCGGATGCTTGCTACTGCTGCTCTGAGCTGGAAAACGGCTGCTCGGACGAAAGGGTAAATTGGGTATTCGTCCGAGGAATTATCTCTCTAATTTCTTTAACGCAACGCTTTCTCCGCTGGTCCATAAGTTCAGACGAGACCCCTTCGTCCCTGTTGCTGAAACTTATGAGGATCCTTCATTTTTCTCATCGTATAACTCACTTTTTCTTACGGTTCTGGATTTCTGAATCCCTGTTTATGTGTGGGTGCTAATGCACGGTCTTATCATTTACTGACAAACATATTTTTCTTAAAGCACACTTTCGTACACTTCGTGTCACGCTCCGATCAGATTGATTCATGGGTGTCGCAGATGCTCGTAAAAATATTCTTAACGGTGGATAAACTGGTATCAATGGATGACAATGAGCAGCTCATTTATTATTTGCTTGGGGGTTTTATTGAAGATCCAATGAATGTAGTGATATTTAACATTTGAGGACATTTCCTGGACATAAAATCTTATTTTGTCGGGGTATCAGAGCAAGACCCCTCGATAGCTCGTGAGTGGGAAGTGACAACTTGTAAAGGCCGAATGAGGTAGTAGATTCGAAGGAACTAACAATGCTTGGGGAATCGTAAGCCCACGCACTGAACGTATTACAAGCCCATTAAACCGTTACCCCCCGTGCCTTGGTTCTGCCCTCTTTCTGAAACTAATAGTAATAACAAACGAGAGTCCGCGTGACCCAAGGGGTGCGAAGTGGAAAAGGGGAACCCCTCGTAATTCGTATAAATGATAGCGAAGGACTATCGGCCAAGGGTGGGGGATGGAAGGTGATCGAAGCGCATTGGTAGTAGTAACCATCGAAATGGACCTGAAATTAGATCCAACCCTCGGTGGACTAGTAGTAGAAGCAGCCCATCCAGAGCAACGTGGTGCGACAGGAGAGGTCCGAGAAGTTCGACAAATTCGGTTAGTCTGGGTGAAAAATGATGCCATCTCGTGTTACGGGGCGAGGCATGGGAAGAGGTCAGGGGATCCGATGCCTATGATCGAAAAAAAGATTCCGTGCCGTTGTACTGGAAGACCTGAGAGTATTTTTATCCAAAGAATTTTTTTATTCATGACCTCAGGGATTTTTCAAAAGTGGACAGATAAAAAATTAGAAGCAACATTCCCGAATCGAGATAAAAATTTTGTTCTATTTTTGTCCAGTTGGCGGAACATGTTTTTTAGCACGTAATTCGTACAAATTTCGACGTTCGTTGCATGGTCGCAATCTACATGCAGTAGAGAATCGTTACAATATGTACACTTGGCAGGGATGAAGGGATTAGAAAGAGGATGAGAACGTCGTGGAGGGTTCCAACCCCTATTCGGTGGCATTGATACCGCGTATCGTCATCCAACCTAGCACATTGCCCGGGGCATCAGTCATATTATGTTTGCCCCCGATGTTTACGAGTACGCACAACGCCATAGGGATGTATCAACCTCTCTTGCGAGAGTTATGTATCCATCTGCTCTTGATAACATCTCGCTACGACAGTCTCCTCGTAGACAGAGTGCCAGTGAACTTGGATATTGTTGGTGAAGTTCAAACTAGACCGAGGGATATTCGATATGACAAAAGCTTTGAGTTTCATTATTTATCCAGTTGCATGCTGGATTAATACGAGAATCATAATCATTTTTGACCCTTGGCACAATGAGGGGAAAAGTTGTTGGATCAATCACGTGTCTCATTAGGAGAACCTCGTAAATACACTAATTTTTGGACATTCATTTCGACCAAAACCTTGAGATTGGATTAACAAAATCTTCCGAAACCATCAGTTGCTATTGAATCAATTTTTTTTTCTCAGCGTAGTTTAATTTCTTCTATCGCTTTTGAAGCATGTATAAACTACGACAAAAAAGATATCACATGGGTCTGGTAGACCCAGTCTAGAGTTCAGGGGTTGATATATTTTGATGTGATTCTATCCACGATCCCTAGACGTCGACATTATTTTATTGCTTCCCTATATAACAGAATTCTACAACTATTTCATTCTGATTGTATCGATAGGAATATTTCGCGTTGGTTCAAAAGGACTTGCGATGAGAGGAAAGACTGAGAAGGAGCGAGGGAGGGAAGGGGGAAGGAAAACAAATACTAGAATCGGTTGAAGCTCTTCTTTCTCAAACCATTAAGCAGAAATGTCGGGCTAACCGAGACAAAAAATTTGCGATCACGCGGTAGCGAAACAATTTCTTTCTTTTTTGCTACCCCGCTGCGTCTTGCATGCTTCAATCGTTTGGCCGAGATTCGACGGTGGATTCCGAGCGTGCCAGCACGCAACAACACGGACAAAAGACAAACGCCGCTTTTCGCATCTTTCGTTTGTTTCAAGCGTCATTTGTTTGCTGGCAGGAATGGGACGATGCTGGTGACTGTAACGGGGGTGGCGGCGGCGGCGGCATAAGGGTGAAAAAGCCTAGCTTCTACTATATATTCACTCGAGTACTTTTTCTCCTTCCCTCTACTTCATGCAACTCATTCCACCTTCCAGAAATTGAGAGAGCGGGGAAAGAGGATGTGAAAGATATGGCGACGGATCGAGGTTTTGCGGAGGGTTATAGAAAAGGCCACATTCGCAGCCCAACTCTTTCATCTTGCTCGTTCTTTTATCACACTTTTTGCTCTTCATTTCGTTTTCTCATTCGCCCATAAAAGTTATGGTTTTCGACGTTTACAACCAGTGTAAAGAGCAACGTTAAATGCAACTGAAAAGGACGAGAATTCGTGATGTTTCAACGCTACGAATGATCAACGATAAAACCCTGGGTGTTTATTTAATTCTGGAGTTTTTAAAAAGCATTTAATTTTCTCTTTTTAAACCCCTTGCGGAGAAAATTTCGCATAGTTTGAACCGCCTTCCTGTCAAGTGTCGCGATTGAAACTGCACAATACACGGATGGGTCGTTGCTGATCGTCGTTAGAGGCGATAAATTGAAACGAAGTTAAACGGCGTTCTAACTTTAGGTTAGAGGGTTGGAAACTCCGATGAGAATTCAAAGTACCTGGATTGAAATGATTCTGTTCTGACCTATAAGGCCGTACGTAAGATTCGATTTGCTTTGGATGACGAGACAGTATTTTTTCATTAGGTTTTTTTCCGAGCCCTCGCAGTGCTAACGCCCTCGCAATTTCATCACTGCCAACCCTCCGGATTATCGAGTCAAACGAATAGCCCTGGCGATCCCGATCAACGTGATCCAGATTCGTCGGTCGCGCATAATGGCAACAGTGAGATAGAGCAAGAGAAAATGAAAGAAGGAAATAAGGTAAAAGAGATCCGACGAAAAAAAGAGAAAAGAAGAAAAAAACGCCAGAAGTGGAGAAAGAAAGAGCACACAAAGCTATTTTAAATAAAGGATCGCTCCATCCATTGAACCCATTGTCGACCTCTGACGTTGACTGAACGAACGCCAGCTTCCCGAATCCATCATCTCCATAGAAAACCTTAATTATTTTCTGATGAAAGAAACTTACCCCCTGTCCACCCCCGATCCTCATTCGTACTTGCTTCAACCCTTCGTTCTCTTTTCTTTCGGTACTTCTCCTTTTCTTTAATGCTTCAAATACCGGATTGCTTTACTTGATCGCTTTTTTCACCACGTTATATATATTGTTTTTTCACCAAGATCGCTCGAGTGAGCGGATTTTTTTTTAAATCGCGAATAAATCCAAGCAACGCACTCTTCAACTTGGGTTATGAAACTTTCGAGTTCTTTGTGTCAAGAACTTTTACGATCGCGATGTGTACTATTGAACTGCTCTTAATTGGGGTTAATTTCTCGAAGGAATCTTGTTATAACCCCTTGATAAAATACGTCTTAATCCTTTGGTCGTTCGAGACGTCAAAAAAGTCTCGGAGAAGGAAGAAGGAGTGAGAGGCGAGTAAAAAACAACAAAAAAACGAAGGAAAAGATGAGAAATCTCTCTGCACCCTCTTAATCTGTTGGTTGGGGGTGAGAGGCAAGTGGAGGAGATGTAAGCTCCTTGTCGGCATATTGCGACGATTCGCGGCTATAAAAACCTCTCGCAGCCGGGAGCGAGATAAGGGAGGGTATGATTCCTCGTCGCGGGAGCTAAGAAGCGAAAGGGGTTGTGTCGGGTTGCCCAAGTGACAAATGGCTCGGAATAATACCACGTACCATAGCCTACCATCAGTGCAAGTGAGAAAGTAAGTGCACCAACACCACCCATAACTATGCGGCATTTTATACCGACGCGTCCTTCTCCGGACCTCTCGTTGATCGTTCTAGGGGAGCTCTTATTTTCATCCCCTTCGTCCATCCTCTGGCATCATATGAGAACCCTGTGTGCAGCTTCAGCCTTGACATCGTCAGATCATTTTATATGTCACGGAATATTGCCAACTGAGAACGAATGAGAATACATTCTTTTGACGTGATTATTTCAGACTTTTTGTTGTTTCTTACTGTTGAATGTTGAAGGATCAAATTTCTATGAAAATTAATTAAAACGAAAAGCTTGAATGAACAAACATAGCGGACCTGCTGGCCTGCTATTTTGGAATCAAGTCATTATTAGGTGTTCAGTAATCATTGCGAAATCATTTTTTCCAGCTACAGCTCTCGAATGCTTACAGCCAGGAACGATTGATAGATTTTTTGAGTTGTATCTATATGGGCCATTTTATCGACGCGGGATAATCAATAATGGGCCCGGACTCATTGCGGTTCATTTTTTTTTAGCATTGAGGAGATTCATCAGATTTAATTAAAAATTTGTCAACGTGGGGTTGTGTTTAACTTAAACACATTAGCTGGCTCATATCTACTTATCGCAAAGAGAGAATGACTTAACTTTGCATGAGGAGGAGAAAAATTCTTTGTGTCAGGTGATCCATGAAAGCCCCAGAACGTTTAACACCACTTGAAAGCTTCTGACCGGGGAAGGAGGTTGGGGATGTTGAATCGCGGAGGACGTTGAGAAGGGAGATATCTAATCGGCTAAAAGTTTCTGCTTAATTATGAGCAGTAGCGGCCAAGTGCGGCTGACTATATAGCAGCGAAAACGAGAAAACAGACGAGAATACGTCAGACGAAGTTGGGCAAGGGACGGTAGAGCGAGAGAGAGAGAGAAAGAGAGAAATGAGGAGGAAAAGAGAGAAAATTGGGGGAGGGTAGATCGTCCCAGCTTTGCCTCTGTTTTCGGACTTTTCCATTAGTCGGATGGATCGTTAGTCTTTTGTTGACTTTTATTGGAAGGATGGAAAGGGGTGGGGGGATGTGCTGCTGTTGACACGTTGGTGCCACTGGCTTTGGGTACTTCTCGGTCGGCTACTACTGAAATCGGTGTTGCGCTTCGCGATGAGTTGCTGTTTCACTCCGACCCCAATCTCATTCTCAACTGTCCTTCCGATGTTCTCGTGAAAAAATTAAGGGTTACTTGTATTCGAGATGGCCTACAAAAATGTACGAAATTGTGAATGTGGATTTTTTAGTGGTCACATTAATTCGGTTTTAGCAACCAAAGATTCCAAAAGAAACAAAATCAATCATTATCCTTTTGATTTCGTGAAGGATTGAGATTATACTTTGCATTATTTTTCCTTCAAACCTAAGTTTCCTTTTTTTTTTATTCGTTTGCTAATTTGTTACATTGATTCGATGAATTTTGTCGTTATTCTGAGTTTCCGAAGTTGTCCGCTGTTCCGATGGAATTTATTAATACATTTATCGATATCTTCAGATGTCAGAGGCGTTTTTTTTTAGCCTCTGCTCATGACTGATTTATTCATACTGTGTTCTCTATAATCGACTTCTTGAAGCATAAATAGGCAGATTAAATGGAGTACCACAATACTTTCTCCCCTTTCTCGGAGAATAATGTCAGAGCAATGGAGCAAGCCAAAGGGTGCTTAGAAAATTCGAAAGCAGGAACAAGCGTATAAGCCTTGAGGGTAGAGACGCGAGTGTGTATAACCATGTCCGTGAAGTGGACGCATTGGCCAAGCTCCGACTCTCTCCGACATCGTATCGACTGGAGGGTTAATTTTCTGGTCAGTTGGTCGCTTCTGGCTCCATTCAGGGTTATAGCCTCGCGATCTCGAGATCCGTAACAGCCTCTACTTTAACCCTCATCCACCCCTACATAAATATCCGGAATTAGCTATTTCTCCTGTACACTCTGTCTCTTACAGACCCGATTTTCTTCTCCCCATCTACTCGTAGCTCAGTCTTGTTTCGTCTGTAAACTGCCCAGTGGTCTATACGCGATGAAATTAGGCCATTTTTCTTTCTTCAAATCGTCTTTTCAAGAACAATTTTTAACTGTCTTCTTCGGATATTGGTTAATTGAATATTTTTTTAAAATTTCATCCTTCTAAAGGCAAGAAGACAACCAAGAAATTGTAGTCTATCAATTTCCTGTGAATCTGTTGCACCGGAAAAATATTTTTCATACATTTTTCAATAATTGATCATTAATAATCTTTCGGATTAATACTGTTGCGTAAAAACTTTGCCATCTTTTCGTCGTTACATTGGTTCATGAAAGACATTTAGTATAGATACATAGATAGTAGAATCAACTGGAAAGTTCCCCCCGTGAAATGAGGGAGAATATACAACTGCGATCACTTGACCGATTAAGGACTCGGACAAGGGCTTCGATTCGAGGGCTTGTGTTTCAATGCTACTGCTTCACGCAATTCCGGAGGAGGGTTCAGAGTGGATTGACGTAATTGAGGAGAAAATATGATGCAAGTCATCATCTCATGGAATGTGTTCCATCAGAGGGTTCACAACTTGCTTCGAAAGCTGCTCGTCAATTATCTTCCCTTGGAGACTCGTATTATTGCTTTACTCAACAACTTTAAGGTCAATAATGTTCGATTTCCGGTGGGATTTCAGAGGAAATTATTTACACGATTGTTCGATTGTTATGAGCAATGCTTATTCGTTGAAAATCTGGATTGCAGATTATTTCAAATTCTTCATTCATCACTAGACCACGTAAAAAATGGTAATTAACAAAAATCTGACGTTTCTAAAGTCATTCGTTATTAGATCTCCCAAATCTTCTCCTTCGCCTAGTAATGGCAAAAAAATTAACTGATCTCCATTCCTGAGATGAGAGCTTCAATCTCTCGGGGATCGTCGTTTCGTTTTTACTGGCTGAGTTCGGGAGGATTAAAGCGAAGCTAAAGCTCCTTGAACTGCGGTCCAGGGACTAAGCTGGATACATGCCGGGGTTTCCCCGAGAGTTTTGTGCATGCATCATTCTAGAGCGAACCTTACTGTTTCACGTTTGCTCTGTGTGCCAACTCTAGTCCAGTGGATCTCCTCTTTTGTCTGGATCATCCAATTCTGTTCACCCTTTTGGGCGAGGAGAAGTGTGGCTTTAGGAATAGAAGTATAGAGCGAAGGGTAAACTGACCAGTTGGAATCATGTGCGGAGATATCGTGGATAGGAGCTCGAAAAACTACGTCCATTAAAGATTCAATGAATTATTTCGATTCGCTTGAACATTGCGTTGAAGAGAAAACACCACTTTGATTCTTGATTTTGCATCGCGTTCCATATTTGATTATTCAAAATACTCATTTTTATCACAATATGAATAAACGAGTCTGATTCCAGTTGTCCATGATTAATGGCAAGCTGTAAATTAAAAATGACAGAATTCCATGAGGAATGCTACGGAATAGAAAGTTTCTGGTTAATCCTTCGCGAGAGGCTTTGGACAGAAGAAAAAGGTTCTTCGAATAAGGGCGAAACGTTTTTGCATATGAGAAACTTTGGGAGATGTTGCGAGTAGATCGGGAAAACTTGTGTGGGAAAACGAAGCGGAACCGCGGCCTGTGAACGTTACCTTCAATCCTCTCACCCGTTCATCCCCTTGCCATCTCGGATGTTCGACGTTCAGTCGATCCTCCGGAGTCCCGACAAGACGAAAAGTTCTTCTTGCAGGGTGGCCAAGGGCTAACAGAGCTTGGACGCCTCTTATGGACGGAGGGTGGGGTTGATTCTAGCTGGGGGGTTCTTCCATGGATCGTAACGGAATCGGGATCAGCACCCGAAGGTCGAAGGATATATTCTGATCCTCTGTATTTGAATACGACGAGACGACTACCTCTCGAGGGGACTACATGCATTTTAACTAACGTCCAGATGCCCGTAGTCTCACGCTGCCCCGTCCACCAGCTTCCACCATCGTCGTCCTCACCGTCGTCGTCGTCTTCGTCGTCGTCGTCGTCTCCGTCGTCGTCGACGTCGTAGTTGTCGTCGTTGTTAGGGGTTCTAGCATCACCAAGTTTCCCAACTATCGCTACTTCACTACTTTGGCATGTAGAGTGGGATGGAGATGGGGTTAGTAGAAGACGATGAAGGACGAGACGAAAGAAGAAGAGGAGAAGGGGCTGAAAGATGTGAAGGAGCTTTGGACTCTATGTCTACCCAGATTTAAGCAAGGGGAGTGTGGAGGGAGGGGAGAAAGGAGCATAACTTGAAAAGAACATCTACTTGAGGGATAATCCTACTGATGTAGAGAATGATTGTAAATTTTATAATAAAATAAAGAATCAATCAAACAGAAATATTCGAGTAAACATTTATTGACCAATATGTTTCCTTTAAGTGGATCAGAAAATGAATTCACCGTCATCTTCGGAGAACATTTAAACACAAATCAAATTTGAACGTTTAGTCATAAAATGACTAATTGTCAAGAATTATTCAAAATGGGTCGATCAATATTTTGCATTTCAATCATCAGCATTGACGTGAGACCAGTCGATACCAAAGCAATGTCTTATTATTTATGTCGAAAAAAGTTCATTTTCTAGTGGAAGCTCGAGCCTTGAGCATTGACAAGAGATGTAAGTGAATAGAGTTTCTTCATATATCAGTAGCGTTGTTACGAAATGATGAGAATTGTTGAAAAAACAAAAGAAGGAAGTAGGTGAGAGAAAGAGGGGAGTCTTATCTACCACTTAATGCAAGAAGAAAGCGCGGGGCTGACGGGTGTACTAACTATAACGCATGTGGAAACGAGGCAGCGACACCTACACGGCGGGGACGTTGGATCTCGTAAGACTGAGAAAGAGAGAGTGAGAGAGAAAGTAGAAAGAGAAAGATAGAGAGAGAGAGAGAGAGTGGCCGAAGGAGAGGACGCATTGAGAAGGAGGGTTGATGCCACGGAGAAAAGGCAAAGAGAGAGAGAGAGAAAGAGAGTTGGAGAAGGAGAGAGAATGAGAAAGAGAGAAGAAAAGGAGAAAGGGGTGGGTTCCTGGGGTTGTAGACGAGTGGGTACCACCAGAGGTGGGTCTGGTTGGCCGCGGCGTTGGCGTCGGCGGCTACGTCGGCGGCTGCTGTCTTGGACAAAATCAATACTGTGGCCACCCACCATCTCCGCGGGGGCCATCACCCCTTCCTTCAGCATCTACTACCAGTCGACGGTACCACCACCGCCCCTAAGGTTTAGCCGGGTGTAAGGGGTAAGGGAAATATAAGGAAGGAGGTAGAGGGAGGACATCCAAGCTGGTGGTTCGACTGCCGCTGCAGATGCCGAGTAATTATCACCCTCAAGACACGTGTGGCGCTCCCGCTCAACCAACCCTCTCCTCACCACCCTCACTCACCCTTTCTCCTTCTATATTTCGAACCTACCTCCTGTTCTCTCCTTCTTCTTCTACTACTTCTTCTTCTTCTTCTCCTCTTCTTTTACGCCACCTTTCCTTCGGAGCATTTACCCTTTCATCTCACATCCTCTCCTGGTTTCTTTTTTACCTCTTTTCTTCAATCTATTATCTTATTTCCGTTCCCTTTTACGTTATACAATAATGGTCTCCATGATGCGTCCTACATATTGTCAATTTTCATGTAGCAGGAAGCACATCATACGAGAAGTTCTTCAATCTAGAAATACGTTTCTGTGTCGAGAGTTCAACTTTTATTCAACTCATGTCTTGGTTGGTTTCTTTTTTTTTATGCTTCAAGTTCATTCAATTAGTGGGCTAAACCCTCCGTCCTCCAGTTGGCTGAATGTCAAAATTAGTTGTACAGAGAATACTGAAGGACGTCATACATTTTACAGGTTTGTAGTTTGATTGAGTGATTAATAATATGGTTTTAGATGGCGCATAAAAAGTCTGATCAAAATGTTGCCATTTGTCTTCAACTGAAAAAAATGTTTCTTCGTCTACAATTGACACCTGCATGTTTTTTCGCTTTCAAGTATCAATAAATTTGACACTTGATCAAATAGTTTCTCCAGTTGTTAGGATTTGAGGAATATAAATGACAACAATGTGGAATCTAATGATAAAGTGGTTACTTTTTGCTTGACGACATATTTCTTTGATTGAAAACTTCATCGAAGTGATTTATGAGAATTTTAATGATTAAACGAAAATGACGACTGTGCAATACATTTTTGAATTCGCATTCTTTATCTTTTGGCTACTTCTTCACCAACGTCAGAACGCAACATCTAATAAATTAGCATTCTCGTTCTTAACAAGGTCCAGACTTCATCCCTCAGGGCGAACGGTAGTCGGTAGAACATACCACACCCACCCCTTTTGCCGGACATTGCAAGCATAGCTCTTGGCAGCCCTCGGGCTTCTCCGTACAACCCTCTCGGCAACCATCAACCTCCCAGCCGCCCCTTTCATTCTCTTGCACCGCTTTAACGTACGTTGGGACGGAAACTACCCTTATTAATATTATAAGACAAACCGGCACTGGTTCAGACCGTTTCGCGTGTGTAAATAACCAGGATATTTGTACGGCGATTGTATTAACCAGTAACTAGCGACTGGAGCTCAGCCCAAGAATCCCTGCTTTCATACCATGACCTTATCACATCAAGTATTTCTGATGTCGAACCAAACATTCTTTTCCTCCTTGATTCTCTGCGAAAGATTTATTCCTTTATATAAAATTACAACACTCATTAAATTGAGCTATTGAATTGAATTAATATTGGATCAATTTTTCCAACATCGTCCATTTTATTCCGACAATTAAATCCTTAATGTCCAAAGTATGTCATGGATTTTATGAACTTCTTTTCTGGTAAGTTTGCTGCTCGTATGGGAGTTGAAACAATTGTTTATTTTACGTAAATTACAGGGAGAAATAGCGGAAGTATAAAAAACTGAAAAAATAAAGCCTAAAACATGAGAGCAAACTGGAGCAGCGAGTTTAGCTTTGCTGCTATGATTTGCAGCATCATTTGAAGAAAGTTTTGAAACATACACATATGGAAAAGCCGATCATCATACAATAACCCCTGGTGGGCGTTTTGTACAGCAGCGACCCGGGTCGCGTACGACCTCACCGGAAGTTCGTAAGATTTGGCAAGACCGTTAAAACCCACCGGCGGATAGTCGTGAGTGGGTGAGATCGCTTTTGCTTGCTTCAGGGGCTCCAACCCAATCTAACGGATATTAAAGGAAATGGTGGTATGATTAGTCGTGTACGTGCCCGGGGTTTCGCTTTCATTCGAATTTAGACGATTTCTCGAATTCACTTTACCTCTTCATCCCTAGTGTCATCACCCTCTTCTGCGTATTAAATAGAACGTTCCTATGACGTTTACAAAAATGTATGGATTTCGGTAAGTTCAATTGTCATCAAAGTTGTCTAATTATCATTATTTTGCTCAACGAATTCGCGGGGAATATTCGATTTTTATAATCACTTTCATGGACTACTTCAGTATATTGGAGTTCTCATTTTTTTTCAATTCCAAAACACAATTTTATCATCGTTCAATTTCAATTGAATTATTATTCTACGCAATACACAGTCAACATTGCTAATTTTTCTTAATAATTGCACGTGGTTTATGTTCTTAAAATTGAATCCCATTGAGTTGCACTTACAGATTACTAAAACTCCAAAAGTTCATGGTACCTTTTTTTTTTTTAACGATTATCACGATCCATGCACGCTGGACGTGTCCAGTTCGGAGACCGTTAGCTGGCTGGCTCGACCAAAGGAATATCGATAGTTCGGCTGACTCTAACAATGTGCGTGTGCGACCGTAGATTTGGCCAATGAAGAGGTCCGCCACGTTGAATCCTCTTGATTCCGGAACGAAAAGGTCTATTCTCTTTCGCTTTATCACTCTCTCTCTCTCTCTCTCTCCCTCTCTCTCTCTCTCTCTTGTCCTCTCTATGCGATTAAATTTACTGTATCTGCGATTAAATGAAATATACCGGACACTCGGAGTACGTGCTATGAGTATCGAGGGATCACGTATGTTTGAACTTAGATCTATGCTTCGTAAAATATCAGCTGACAACGAGAAATTATGAATTTACGAATTAGATAAAATTCATATCGAGTGAAAACGAGGGGGTTCAATTACAAAAAAATATTATCGTGAATTAATGGCAGTCATGGTCTACTCAAATTTCTCTATTTCTTGGAATCGATGAAGTTTGCTCTCTATAAAAGTGTGCATCGATGTCTTGTAAGCTCGAAATAAACAAATAGTCCGATTGTCGTAAGTTAGGAGCCATTGGATGGCGAAATGTACTTAAGGGTTTTACACGTGTGAACGACACGATCAACCGGTAACAAATCTTCTTTACAATTTGGACAAAAAAGTGGTGGATTCCGAGGGTGTATAACGACTGATGGAAGCCTTGGAGCTATTGGCACGAGTCTCCCTTTCATTTTCATGGTTTTTTTTTTTTCAATTCTTACGGTTTGAAATGTAAGAGGAAAAAAATGCTTGGGAATAAGACACGAGAAGGAGAAAGAGGGAGAAGCAAAGTAGCATAAAACGAGGTTGACTGTGGGCGAAAGGTCGGAGGTAGTAAATACGGATATGGGCTATATATAGAGTTTCCAAGCCTGTGGAGGGCTAGAAAATGTGACTACGCCCTACCGCCGAGATATTAAACTATAAATCCTTATCCCGTTCTGCACTGCGGCGCCTGGGCTTGGGTGGACCGCTGGTTGCTTCTGCCTTTCATGCCACCTCACTTCCGCAAACGTGCTTGAATGCGGACGATAGGATTTCGTTGTCTGGGTGCCTGGATACAGGATTCCTTTTCACTCTCAAACCATTTTCCTTAGTCCCTTTTGTTTGCACAATCAGACTAGCTTTCACCACTGCGAATTATATTTCGCATTTATTCGATCAATTCCCCATACGTATGTTTTCCTTTTTTTCCAGAGACTTTTCCACGGATGGGAATCAAGTGGATTGTTTGGAAAAGTTGTTCAATCGTTCAATAGAAAAATGTTTACGTTTAAAAAGTGCTGTCTTTATGGATAAATATGAGAATACTTCTCATATCATACTTGTTATTTATTTCGTTGAAGTACTCCGTCACTTTTTAGAATCTTCAGTAATGACCAATTCACGATCAATAAACGTTGTTGGAAAAAAAATCCAAAATTCGTTTTTTCGAGTCAAGGATTCGAATGAACGGAACAAAAATCGGACTAATCATCAGATTTTAGAAATTGAAAGAAAAAAGTTACAAAGATCAGCAATTTTCATGGTCGTTATACTGAGAATGTTCCGTAATTCCTCTGATATTACAGAATGAGCACAAATAACGCTGAGGATTGGAGGTGCGAGAGTGCCTCATGGGGTTCAAGGACTTGGAAACGGTGTCAGACGGTGAAAGTCTGGTTTGTACTACAGAATAACATTGTTATATTGTCGATAACGTATCGCCATCATTTTAGTCTGAAAATCAAACGATGAAAGGGCTGTAGGAGCTTAAGGGGCGAGATGAGGAATGTCAGCAAAAGCTACAAGTCTCTTTTGCACAATAGAATAACATTATTATATTCTCGATAATGTAACGCAGCCGTTTTTGCGCGAAAATCAAACGAAGCCAAGGATAAAAGGGCCCCAGGAGAAAGGAGTATGAGAAAAAGGGTTTTCCCATAAGGATATAACACGTATGATTCTCAGGTTCGCGCGTTTTCCCACGTCTCGAGGGGTTTCCATAGTCGGTGCTACTGCCACACAGCACATCAGAGCACCAACTTCAGGAGAGCACCCTCCTGCAATTATTAATTAACGCTCCCCTCTCAAGGCATTAACGCGGCTAAGAGCAGCCCCGGCTACACTCCCGTACACTTGCCCTCTTTCTCGTCTCACCCGCACCTTCTACCAACGCCACCTTCTCGAAAACCTCCCTCCCTAACTCCGCTAGTACAAAGTGAGCTTGCGAGCGAACTCTCTGGTGCAAGGGCATGACGATATAGTCGGGATCCTCGTCCACCCTTTGACCAAGTAACAATACACCTTGGCTTCGGCATACGAGACTACAAATTCTTTTACATTCTTAGACCTTTGTACCAAACGCGGACCTCTATTATATAGTAAGATCAAAATAATAACACTGGGACTTCGTGCAATCTAATCACGTGTCCATAACTATTCATTACTGCATTCTCATTAGTCACTTGTTGCCTTTTTATCAAAATTCTTTCAAGTAAATTCGAATGAATCTCGAATGAATCAACAGAAAAGTAAGAGATGCCATTTTTGTTGTCATTTCATTATTATTTTGGATATTATTTGATCGAAAAAGACTTTTTTACTCACACCAATACTTTAACCACAATTTAAAGTTATTCCAACACCTTCATTATGAAAACAGTGACGAAAGGATTCTAATGCGGCAAAAAGTGTTCTTAGGCATTTCCTTGCGTCACGACCCACCAGTGGCTGACGAACATGCTTAATGACGAATGAGGTAGTGGAATCCTGTTTCGTACGACGTGAATACGTGCTTTCGCTGCCAACTGTGAATAAAATCTGAATGAGTTCGTTGTTTTTTCTTCTTTTTTCGACAGACCCTCTACGAAAAAGGGTTTTGCTGCTTTCGTCCCTCAGTCGGTAAGTCTGTGGACAGGCCGAAAACATGTCCTGAGGGGTTCCACGGATATAAGGCAACAGCGAGTGGACTCGCGGGCAAAATATCGTAGTTCGTGAGGATCTCGAAGCACAGCAGGCCACACAGTATCTCCGAAAAGGTCCAGGGACGGGGGTCTCTAGCTGTCAGAGAGATAAATCGGCTCCGGCTTAATTAAATCTTCTTCCCTGCTATAGCGAACTCGCCTCCCGTAAGAGCCCGACCCTAGTCTAATACTTCGGCGCTTCTGGCCGTCCGCAGCAGCCCCTGTAGTCTGACACTTCTAGCCCTCTACTACTTACAATTGTTTCAACGATATCGACCTTGATTTAGGAGCCGTACACGCATTCCGAACTTTTTTCACGTACTAACCACCTGGCCACCGAATTTCCCAGATGTAGTAATTACGTCATACCTTTGAAATAGTGATTTTCGGACTTGTAATTAATCATACAATCCACCAGAATGGAATTGTTTCTTATATTCAATTCTCCACCTCGATAGCATTCTGGTTGACTAAGTTATGAATTTGAAGGTTCCAGCAGCATGTTGTTTTATCTAGTGGATTGTCTTTCCCGAATTTCAGTTTGTCACCAATGACTGAGTCAATTTTTAATAAAAATTTTAAGTCACATACTAAATGGGGGAAGATGAGTGTAAAAATGAGTTTATGGCTGCTACTATGAAGTTATTTTATTACATCAAAACATGGGAAAATCGAAGTTACTTGTGTAATTTGGAATTAGAGTTTGGAATAGACTCTTCGAATAGAATCTTTGCTTCTGGACATTTTAGAACTGTCGACAAATTCCAGGTGCGATTTGATCAAAATCAGATAAACGAAACCAATTCGAATGATGTTCTAACTGTTTTTCTGAGAAATAAAATTCATCCGTCAGTTTTTGAAATAGTTATTCGTGATAAACAATCGAGGCAATTTGATTTTCATGGGAAATTGAGAATTGAAAATGATCTTGAGATTTTCCTGGCTCCGCTTTGGTCCAATGAACCTTAGGGCGATCTTTGAAATATAATTTATTTAGTGTAGTGGATGCGCCTGGCATGCACACGTCAAATAATATCTGAGATGGTTTGAGTGGATGAGCTACGGTCTTGGTAGGTTGTGGGTCGTGGGTGGCCAGGAAGGTGGCTGCCGTTGGTGGTGCTGCTGGTGGTGGCAAGACAAGCCAGGGGGTCAGGCGGCTGAAAAGAGGTCTCGCGCCAATACGACGACGGAGGATGTAGGTAAGAGAGAAAGCAACGGATGAAAGTGAAGCTCCGGAGTGTAAGAGTAAAGGAGAAGGAAGAGTTGCGCAAGGGAAGCGAGTCCGAGCGGAGTGAGACAGAGGGTAGGCTGGGAGAAAGCCGAGTGAATTTCTAGGGGTGAAAAGAGAGAGCGAGTTACTGAAGCAGAGAGAAGGAGGAAGAGAGAGGGAGAGAGAGAGTGAGAGGATAGAGGATGAAGATGGCGAAAGGGAAGAGTGAAAAGGTGGGTGTGGGTGTACGTCGATAGAGCGGCGCGCCACGGCGGCCAAGATACGACACCGCTGCCACCGCCGGGGTACCCGTAAAGGGGTTGCCTGGGGTTGAGGACTCTCGGTCTCTCTTTCTCTTCTCTTACCCCTTTCCTTCGCCTTCGCTTCGCTGACACCCACATCGGAGAAAAGCCGGCAAGGAAAGCACGGGCGATCGCTATAGTCGCGGCTGGGAGACAGAAGTAACGAAGAAGCAGCGAATGTAATTTCGTATACGATCGAGAGAGCAACATAGTGTTCAGAATCCAGTCTGTATCCAGTAAAACGCCTTTGTCGTGTGCCACAGCGTATAACCTCTCTTTCCTCTCCTAACCTTTTTCACGCAGCACCCTCTTCCACTTTGCTTCTCTTTCCAAAGAACCCACCTATATTCTTTTTGTTGGAATAGCAGATGTTACATCCCGAGTGCCCAGTATTCTGGTGAGAAAAAAAGGGGTTTCTGGCAAGCAAAGCTTTTATCCGCGGCGTTTCACAGCGACGTGAACGGATACTCTTGGATACTGTTTTCATTTTACTCCTACCATTCCTTTTCCCTCTGCATATTTCTGTTTCGAGTTTTCTTCTCATACACGAGTAAGCCCATTGTTGGCATTTTGGAAATTAGATCCTCTCGTAGGCGTCCCCGAGTTCCAAGTGTCGATTTTATTCTCGACCGAATAGAACACACTCAAAATCATGGATCTTTATTCAAAGTAGTTTAGTGCATGTCATGAGAACACGAATGACTTTCAATGAAGATTGCTGCGATTTAGAGTTTTGTTTGTTTATGAACAACGTTTTCTCGATCAATGAGCGCTGCTATCGAGTGCGAAGATGACACTTTAAAGGATTCAACGACTTCTGGCATAGGAATTTTCGTATTTTCTGATAATCGCCGTTTCTTCAGTGGTTTTTTTTTTTTTCAAAGATAACAACGTATATTTGGCGAACTAGATTGGTTTGAACAATCTAACCGAAGTATTTACAGACATCCTAGGGTCGGTCGAGGTTCGAGGTTCGTGGAAGGCAGTTCGAAGGGATGAGGACAAACAATTACGTACATATTCGAGTCCCGTAGATCCGTGGGTATGGAGTACCAGGGTATGACGCTACATGGTTGATAGGAGTGGTGAGGAGAAGCGTGCGATGGGGTTGGCTCGAGAGCACTCCAGAGTTGTGACCGTCGGACTCGTGGGAGGCGATGTGAGGTGAGGAACGGGTGACTATCGGTATTCGGTTAATTATGATCCCCCTCGTCATCCTCTCCTCTACTCTCCTCGCCCCTCCCGATGAATTCTTGACGCGGGGGGTGTCGGTAGTCGTCGTGCCAGGCGCGCCTGTCATATCGCGCCCGATACAGGAGCAATGCTACCGACCTAACACGTACCTCCGTTCCTATATGCCATTACCTACCCAAAACAGGCGTGTGTGAATTCACTGATTTCACCGATAAACCTGGACCGTATTCAATTTCGAGATTACGCGGCAAACCGATATTCCTCCTCAATACAGCCAATACACCCCATTTACCTGACGAATCCACACATCATACAATCTGTCATTTATCTGACGAATATTATACCATTTCGTATAAGATTCTCGTCCTCCAATCAAGCTGAACGTCATCCTGTAATGGGAGTGTGACTCTTTTGGCCTTTGAGTTGACTTTGTTTTTGGCAATTGGATTGCGTTGCCTAGATTTGACTTGATCAGTATTTTTCGTTCCTGTACTTAAAAACAAATTGAAAGAAAACCATAAACTCTAATTACATGGCTGAATAGTTCAAACGGATGTGAATATTCCCTTCGATTGAGTCGTCATAAATGATAGAACTCGTACCGGAAAATGATGTCAATCAACGTTCTGTTCTCCTGCAGGTCACATCAGAAATGTCAATAAAGTGACTTTTCGTAAAACCAGTGGACGTACTAGTACGTATATTTCATTCTACACTACTGTCTCAGAAACAGTAGATCAGTGAAAAAGAGATTTTGTTGAAGTGGTCGGGACATGGTTTGCATATGGATATCAATGTTACTGTGAAACCAAGTGTTTTGTTGAGAATTATTACAAGACAATTTGTTCGCAATTGGATTTAAACCTCTGCACCGTAATTAAATAATAGTTGGATCAACAATTTGTTGATTTCCAAAATGAATCTATAGTCTACACTGCCAAAAAAGCCTTTGCATCTAATATTCCATCCTCATGGTAGTAATGGTAAAATTTCGAATAATGTGGCATTTTACTACGTCAGAACGTACATTTTTTCGTGTTACTCACGAATTTCAATGAAGGATCGGCTTTTCGAAAAAAAGACTACGTGTTTTGGTAAAAGTTAATCAATTTGACGATTTGTGCCATGGCACCACGATACCAAGCCAGTTTTTATGGGAGTTGATGTCTCCGTGTTCTTGAAAAACAATAGAGGGACGATGGGGCCAACGGATAAATAAACCCGAACACCCTTCATGTCTGTATGGGGAAATGATCTGGTGCTCGGGTGGATTCTCGACAAGAATAGCGCTTGGTTTGGTGTACGTGAAAAAAAGAAAGTGAACGATCAGGAGAGAAATCGACTATATTCCTTCTTGCTCTTGCGGATGGCCCATGGATTTTGGGGTTGCATTTAATTAAAGCCCCAGGGGCTCTTTGATCGTGCATCAATACTCGAAGGTTCTCAACTTTGTTTGATGGCTTCGAAAACATGCAAATTTTTGTCTTTTATTTCAGAGAATAAAAAACAAATGATTCCAGTTCTAAAAAATAGGAGTTTTGAGAAGTCCTTTATAATAATTTTTCTCTATGAATATTTATTTAAACGTTTGCACTTTCAGAAATTGATAAATAATCACCGGTGGCCAAAATATGAATTCTCAGTTGGTCATGAGACTGTACAATCACGAAATAACTCAAGATTTATAAGGTTTGGATGGTTTTTAACAGCTCGGGGGTGCAGAATGAGAACCGAACGAGAAAATCCCTGTTAGCGGGATGTATGGAGGCTTGGCAAAGCTTATTAGCGTTTCGGAGGGGGTGAAAATGAGACGGTGTTAGTAAAACCATGAAAAAAGAAAGAATCGCTTCTTTCTTTCCTTCATTTCACCCTCCAATTTCCCAATGTTTCGCCCCTGTCCATTGCTGCTATCGGTTGAATTAAAAATCACTAAATTCGGTTACCACGGGTTACTACTTCGCGATTTATCATCCGGGATCTTTAATCCCGAACTAAGACCCGAGAACTTCCATCTCTTTTTGTGATTTGCTAGTTGTTTTTCGATTGTTCATTTTCCAAGGAAAAATTAAACAGTTCAGATAGAAATCGTTTGGATCGAGACATTTTTGAAGAATACTTTTTATTACAAGACCAGATAGCCATTAGAAAGGTCATTGCAAATTGTTTCTAAATGTCACAAATGTTATAAGCATTTGTAACAAAAATTAAACTCATTGACTCGACGATCATCATTCAGCAACTCTTGAAAGGTGTACCTGGAAAAATGAAAATGGCCAGAATCGAATACTCTTATTTAAATGATTTTTAGTACAGGACCAAAACACATGATCGTTCGAATGTCACATGTGTTTTAAGCATTTGTAACAGAGGTTGAACTTGGCTTGACTGTCATCATGATTCACCCCAATTCTCTATACACAGTGTACGATCATGGCCCAAATCATCATGGACTAATCGCAGTGTAGTTTGAGCAACCTCACAAATTGGAAACCAAGGACAGCAAGGCAAAGGAGAGAGAAGAGGTAGGAAAGGAGAATGAGAGCGTGTTTGGAAATGCCAACCGCTTTACTCCATTTCTCCCTTATCCCTGCCTAGTTTCACCGTCAGTATGTAGCATCAGCAGTGCCAACAGATTCACCTCGAAACTAATCCTTCCACTCCTTGGGCTTCTCGGGGATCTGTTTGCAATTATTAAGGGCACTTGGCAGGATCTTCGGGTACGAAGTGGCTGCCGGTAATTTTACGTATGTATCATCCCCTATCTTCAGACTTACCTAGACCTATGCGACCCAACGCCCGTATTCATATTAACACCCTTGAACCTTGAGGATAGGCCAACCTCTTATACTTTACTATTAACTCATTCGACCTTCTACCCTAACTCAGGGTTTCTTTGAACTTTGAACACTCCTTCGAGTGATAAATACATTAGGATCGATGAATGTATAAATGGTCGGAAAACCTTATTTCGAAAATAGTGGATAAAAATGATTGTTTCAAAAAGATCAACGTCTATTCTGAGTTCGTTATTGAAATTTTATGACTTTTTTTTATTTTCATATCACTTAATCTCCAATGTTTATGATTTTTCAATCAGAATCGTGTGAAGGTTTTCGTTGTATCTTTAGAAATGTTGGGTTTTCATATGACACTCCAGATAAATATCCGGACAGGGAGTTCGAAGTTGAGGGGATAGAAAATCTTGGATATTATTTATTTTCCGTGGCTCCAGGGCTGAACTCAAGAGATTTCGAGTCTGCTCACCATGTGGCTACCAGTCGGGACCAGGGATTTGATGTACGATGGTCAGGGAGTGCTTGTGCGTGTGTGGGAAATGGACACGTTAGAGAAATCAACCCGTGAGCAAGTTAGAGCCGTAGGGAAACCTCTTAATAAGGCAAAGTGTGTTTTCGAAAGTCCTACTGAGTTTTGGCATTCAGGACAAGAGAGAAAAAAAGGAGGAGGTGTGGCTGGACGAGAATGAGAATGTTTTTGCTTAACAGCGTCTATTGACCCTCGTGGTCTTAAGAGTAATGGCGGGCTCGAAAAATATTAGCTCTTCTATGAAATATAGTCTACGAGAATGAAAAAACTTTATTTTAATTACATTTTCGAATGTTATGTTTGTGTGTTTTTTCGCTTATATTGCTAAGTGAAACATTTTGATTCGATACATTTTTTTTTCTCATATAATATTGCATTTTAGATTTCGAGATCTTACTTGTTTAGAAAAAAGTTTCGAATTCCAAAAGACTCAAGTCCCTTGTATGGAAATGAAGGGGTTGTAAACATTAATGGAAGTAGCGATTTTCGTTTTGTTCTACGGTACACAAATGTCAATGTGTGAATGGATAGCCATATCCATTTGATTCTTTGGCAGCGTTCTATAGAACGTAACATCCGCACCCTTTCAGGAATGCAGAACCGATTATTCCCACCCCTTTCAACGTCGTCAATCGTGGATAAAGAAAAATAAAAAAATAAAGAGCAAAGGAAAAAAATGAAGTCAACGCTCCCTTTTCTTCGTGAGGACACATTTTAAAGGTGATAAATGCGAATATGCTACGTTGGAAAATATGACTGAGAAAAATACTCGAGAGAATTGCAACGGCGAGAAATAATGATAATAAAAAAGGAATAGGGGTGCGGGGAGGTCGAGCTTCTGATTTCACTGCTAACATTTCGGTGTCTCCATTCCAGCGTGTTTGCTTGGCTTCCACTTTCTCATTGTACACGGCTTGTGTATGTCCACGCGGTGAGAACAACGAGAGGTCTCGGAGCTCGGAGGAATCGAAAAACTAATATCCGCCCTTGGGAGGCCGTTTGTTTCGTATTGTTTCGGACTCGGAACCACCCCGAGGCACCCTCTCGCCCCGGTTGTCTTGGGGTGATTGAGTGTCCCCATTCTTCATTGAGCCGAAAGAAGGGATTGGGAAAGCATTCGCTTGTTTTCTCGTTCTTTTTCTTTTCCTACTTTTCAATCCCTTTTACCTTCGTCGAAGCGGCAGGGGGTGGTGTAAAAGAGTTGGTTCGCAAAAGCGTTTGTGTCGATATTGCTCCTCTAATATTTTTCATCCGTTTTTCATAAATCTAGAGCACACAAATATTAAGTATTTCGAACGAGTTTTGTTTGTTTGTTGATGTTCTGCAGATCCCAAAATTGTTGAATCATCAGGGCATTTTCATTTGAGTATTTTGAACTGAATTGTCACTCTGATTTTTTTGTTTTGTTTTTAATGTATTCCGGATTATATGCAACATGATACTTATTAATAAGTCGAGAGGACAATGAATGTGATGAAAATAATAAACTACGTCACATATCTCAAAAGCCTGAGGCCATTGGGATTAAAGCTCGTTACTTGAAATCCGAAAATCGGCTATTACAACGTAACTGTTATTTGCCAAGGGTCACGTATTAATGCGGACTCATGAGCTTTCGCTAATTCCCCTCTTGAAGCTTCACCATAAGGTACTTTGGAGCTGTCGCAACTGGGCTTTAGTAGGGTCAAAGGACTTTACTGATGCTTAGATCTATGGCTAATACGATCTCAAACATTAGACCGTCTGTTCTCTTCAAATTCTACATTGTGTTCACAACGTGTTCACAATTGTGCTTTTTATGAAGTTGAATAAAATCAATTTTCACAACGTACGTTTTAAAGTGCTTAGAAAAAGTCCAGTCAATTGAAATGCCATTGTAAAAAAAGATGCGAATACTTGGCGAGAATTTGATTTGATGAAAAAATCGCAGAAACTCTGATAACAATATTGATTAGTCCAATTGAATAGTAGATTTGGACGTCAAAACTATAATGACACTCGTCATGATAAACTATGAGTATTTCCTTTATCAATGAAATTTTAATAATTTTGGAAATGATTTCGAGTATCATTAACTGTCTTACGTCTTCATATGACATTTTGTTCATTAACGTTTGAATTATTTAGAACATTTGAATGAAATATATTTCATATTCACACTATTCGTGATGACAAGTAATTATACTTTCTAAATGATTTCCATAGATTCCTTCCAAATTTAGATTGCAGCTTAACTATCAAGCTAAATTTTCTATTCAATTAATGAATCATCCACAGTATAATTATCGAATACATTACACATTAAGAGTACTGTGATCGTGACCTCTCAATCAACTACATTATTCAGAAAACAGCTGGCAGAGGCTCAAAGTGGAATAGAAACACGGAATAGAGAGAATAGTAATGAATCTACATAATTTGAAATTTCAAATCAATATCATCCTGTTTGACGGCAGGGATAGATCCAAACACGTTTCGAATGTTCTATAAATCACAGACTATAATAATTTTATGTGATTGATGATTACGATTCTCTACTGTTGTTATTATTCATTGACTATATATTATTTTTCTTATAAAAGTTCAATAAATCGATTTAGTTGTTGGCTATGTCGAAATTGTCCATTCGGCTTGAGCAGAATTTGTCGAAAATGATGCCTTGGCAATGTTCAGTAACAAGTTCAGCAAAGTAAAGGCTCAAAAGAACTGTGACCAGTTATGGAAGAAAAAAAAAAGTATAAATAATCTCAAGTGAGTCGTTTGTTTTTCAAACGTTTTTTTCCTCCGTTCATTTTTCTCGGTCGTTCGAGCTTATTATTTTTTTTGAGGTAATCCAACCCTCTGTTTCTCATAATCACCGATAACAGTATTACAGCTTACACAAACTTTTCTTTTGGTTCCTTCCACCCCCAACTCGTTCCACCTTTCATCCCTTATTCGTTCTGCTAAAGCGACCGAAGAGTAGCACGTAGGGGAGAAAAAGGGGTGGGAAAAGGAGTGGAAGGGGCGGGAAGGGGGGGGTGTTAGAATTCGAGAAAGCGAGATAGAGGAAGACGAAGTGAGATAGAAAGACAAGCACCCCCTCGGTACCCCAACCCTCGTAGCTCCGCAGCAAGGCATCCCGCGACCGAGAGAAGTTGGTTTACCGCCCCCGCGGGTGGTTAGCGGCTCTAGTTGAGGGGCGTCTTAATTACCCACGGTAATGAACACCTTGTCGTAAAAACTTGCCCCGGTTTAATTATTTCAACGCCAGCTTCCTTTATCCTCCCCTCCCTCCATCTAACCTTTAGCCTCAATCCATTTCTCCATCCTACTTTCTACCTTTTACTCATGTTTCCCGATCTTTTCTTTCAAGATTTACCCTCTTTACACACGTCTCATTATGGCATTCGATTAATGAGACATTTAACTTCAAACAATCGAGCTTAGGATGAACGAGGTTTTTAACAAGGTGTAAGTATTATGAGTTTTCGAAAAAAATTCGTAACCATAACGTGCACAGTCTGTTATCAATGAAAATCATTGGATCCAGGGCGTAAGCTTCTGGTCAGCGACCATTTTCCATCGTCATTTTTCGTTTCATACCAATTTTCCTTAGCAACTTAAACAGACCAGCGATGAAGAAAGTAGGACTCAAGATCATTTCTCAAGAAATGATCGTTCATATGTTTTGAACTAGTTGGAATTTATTAAAATTTCTCCAAAAAGTTTCTCTAACGAAATAGTAGAAATCATTTGAGGATAAAGAAAGAAAAACGATTTAGTGGATTAACCGGAACTGGAGTGGTTCCGGATGGGTAGATTTTTCTGTGAATCCAATTACATAGGAGCAATACTTTTGTGTGCACCTCTGAAGGTCTTTTGTATATATGTACCGTTTGTGTACATTCGTAAGTATATATTGCGTACGTTTTTCCCCTATTCAATGAGAAAGTTTCGCGATGGAGGGGGCAAAAGACTTGGCTTAAAAGTATTGTACAGGGGTAGGTTACACAAGGGGATCGGGGGAGGGAAAAAGGGCATGTGGAACTAGCAGCCCTACCAACCACCAGGAACACTCTGGCTTGGTTATAAATTCGCGGGAATTAAACGAAAGAATGTGGTTTGCGTCGATGTAGGACCGAGCCGTTGCCACCCTTAACGTTGCTTGAAGGGTAGTGGGAGGTGGAGCAGGACGCTTTACAAAACATTGGACTGCCTCGACGTATTCTCCAGCTTCTCGGTACTACCATGGCTTGTTGGATTTTTAATTAAGGGCACGGATGATTCCAAGAATTCCAAGCGTCAGACATTCTCTAAAAGACCAGCTTGCGGCTATTTGTCCAACGAAATAAGCTCCGGAAACTTTTCGCTCTAGGCGAAGGAACCTTCTATGTTAAGTCCTGTAACTGATGTTTACTTCAGAATAATTATTCCTAATCCTGTCCCACAACAGAATTGAAATAAGCTTTCACAAGTTGATATTTTTTTAATTTTTTTTATTGAAGCAACTTTAAGGTAATCATCAGTCGATTCCTTTTCGTGAGAGGGTCATCGAAATAGATTTCTCGAAGTAGGGGATTGACCAATTGATCAATAATTAACTTCTAAATCTTTCTTCTAAATGTCACTAGATTTTGCAATCATTTTTTTCCTATAATATTTTGCTGCTTGTAAAGTTTCATCGAATCTATTTCTAATTTTATGTGACAATTGACTTTCCTTAAAAAAAAAAACAAACTGTCCAGAAGCAAAAATCAGTGGATGTCGTTGAGAAATCTTAACCTGGTCAAGGTGGTTGTAGTTTGATGGTTTTGGTCTTCCACTCAAGATATAATATTCTTTTGGAGGCAGGAAATATGGAGGTGGAGTGATGAGAAAGTTTGGGGCTTCCATTGGGTCGGACAGAGGGTGACTACATCGAGCGCGTTGGCACACGGAGAGGGTGAGAATCAATTTTTGAGCTGGATGATGTCGAGCGGATGTTGCAGACGGTGCCTCGCGTAAGGGGCCGAAATGAAGTCTGAGGGTGACTTTCTCTTTTTTTTCGTCGTTTTCCTCTCTGCCGCAGCGTTGCCTCTTGCCTCTTTTTTTTTCTTTTTCTTATGGCTATAAACCGATTCTCATTCCATGGTATGGCAACGCGAGAAATCAGGCACCGCCAGGCGGTGTAGTTTTGATTTATCGAAACCGGTACGGAGATTTACGGATATCAAATTCAGTTCAAGGATCTCGATACGAGAGGGGGAAGAAATCAGAGGCTAAGAGAAACGAAGAAAGATGAAGAAAAAGCAAGAGAGAGGCTGAGAGAAGGAAAGATTTGTCGTTGGTTTATACGCCGAGGGAAGTGATGGACTTTGGTAGAAATAAAGTGCCATTTTTGTTTGATCGCAGGCCCTTGAATATCGAAAAAGATAATGAAATCTATTTCTATTTTTAACAAAAATATATTTAAGGACCAACAAACGTTACGTTGTTTTGATACATCGCATGAACGATGTCAAATTTTTCTTCAATTCAACAATTTGCGTGGAATGACAGAAAGTCTCTTAACGTTTTGGCACAATTCGACTTAATTTTGTAAACGATTTCAAATGTAAATTCGGCAATTAAATGCCAAGTTTAAACTTGAGATAAAAGTCCTTGAAATGCATCTACCTGAACAAGGCTCCCGACTTAAATCCGAAGCTAAGTCTAGGCACTGTTTGGAACGTCAAGAGTTCTTGGCAAATGTTAATTCTTGATGGTGAATATCTCGCAAGAAAGCTGGTAACGCAACAAATGAATCATTCGTGAATTTTGAATAAGTTGCGATACGAGTGAATAAAAATAAAAGAAGGTTGAAAAGAAAATCTGTGCTGTTTCACAAATTTCACAACAGATATTCATTCATGGATTTCCCCTGTTACTCCATCTCGGCCTGAATGACCTACGCTATTTATGTTTTAGAATCGACATATCTCAGATGAGCTTTTTGAATATTACATGCTCTCAGGGAAGTCGAGCATCGTTCTCGCCTCATTCAAACACTCTTGAGTGCTATAAAACTCCACCCTCTTTTGTGTACGTATGAGAGTTTGTTCTTTTATTTCATATTTAGAATCACCCAAACTTGTCCTTGAAATATTCTTGTGTTTTTGCAACAAAACTGTTATTTATAAATGATTTATCGTTGTATAGAAACTTCGTGTTATAATAACTTTTGATAAATATCGTAATGGAGGAAATTTGATGAGTGAAAGGCCAGGATTGATAATTCCACTTTCTGATGATCGATTAACACGAAGTGTCTAAGATTAATCTTTCAGCCAATCCACTTAGTCAATGTAAAAAAAAATCGATAAACATTATATCGTGTTTAGCTGCAGTGATAATATTTCCTTGTGCTCTCGAGCTCTTTTCGAACGTATCTTTCTTGAATGGCACTCATTTTATCTCGCTCTTCTCAGATGTTCACTTCAATCTCTTGGCGAATATTTGAGGAGGCCAGATCAAAGCCCGTCTGGTCAATTTCATCAACATTTGAATACAAGAACTCGGTGTGCCATGGCAAAAAGTGAGGTTTGGACGAAGGAGAAAGAAGTGGAGTATCCGAAACGAAGGCGCATTGAGTAGAGGGAGAAAGCAAATTTCCTGGATTCCTGACTCAAGCCGAAACGTGGCAACCCAACCTCCGATGAACCCATCCCCTAAATCCTCTTCTCCTTCATCCTTCAACTCAGAACTCATTCCAATGTTGAGATTTTAGCTCTTTTGCTGAGTCCTCTCAGTATAGATAGGAAAAAAAAAATAAAACAAAAAAAAATAGCCAACAATCCATAGACGATGCGCTCCCAGCATCCAAGATAGAAGTCTAGGCTTTACTTTTATTTTCAATTTCTATGAACAAGTTCCATTTGATATTGAGTGTTTAAGTAATTACCAATAAATTCGCTCCGATGAATAACAATTCAACGAAAATCATCGAAACTAGAACTTGTTCTTTAATGCTACTAAAGCGATTAATGATTGCATTCAAATTAAAATATCGTCTTAATTTTTGGATCGTTGTTTCTGACCAACTTGGCTAAACCGTGTTACGAGAATTTGTCTCTTTATATTTTCTATGATTTATAAAAATGTAGTTCTGCATTAAGATTTACAATTGGGCAAAGGGCCCTAGAAATTAGTAGCTCATTGTGATATTCGCGCTTTGGCGCTCTTCCACTGATTGTAAATTCGCGGCAGGGGTCTCGTTCTAGATGAGAAATACCACTCACTCATGCCACTATAGTGCCCGACGCCCGCGTAAATCAAGAAGCCCGTTGCAGTGATGACGGTGTGGTATAAAGTCTCCCTCTCAAGAGTGAGAAAGAGGGATCGAGAGAAGGAGATAAAGAGGAAGGGAGAGAAATGGAGAAAAGAGCCATTCAGTTGGTGGCTTAAGAGGTGCCCCCAGCACGATCAAAGCATAATTTTAATTAGCCAGATTATACGGAAAGATAAAAATTATTAAAATTATTGCTTTAATGAAAGGCAGCGAGGGTTTTTCGGTAGCGATGCGTAATTAAGTGGTGCGTGGCGCTTTCACCCTCGTCGACCTTTTTCAACCTTCTTCCACTTTTATTTCGATATTTACGAATCTTTATGCTTCGTTGTCCAGAGAATAGTTGCTCCTAATAAATTTTCTTTGTGGTTATCTCTTTTTTTTTGCATCTTACAAAATTAAATGTTTAAATTATTTATATTGTTACTTGATATTTTTTTTCTTTGACTAATCGTTACACGGTATTTGTTTACGACGTCTACTGCACCGTAGTAATAAACTCAAAAAATATTGCGATCGGTGAAAATTGAACGATATTGATGGAAAAGTTGAAAAAATAGAATATATTGTGCGTTTCGACATTTCGTCTTGTTGTCACCAGTGGAACCAATGGTGGCCTCGATAAGAGGTCCACACCCTCGTGGTCTTGGCGTCAGATCAGCCCGCAAACCGCAAGGTGCCACCACACCCCCAAAAACCTCCCTCGATACCCCTGGCGGCCAATGATCAGGCCTAGCCACCCCAGACCGCAAACCAACCGCAAGACGATGCGCAGAACGTACAGTCCGTACACTTCTGGTCATACAACACGCACATTCAGCGACCGCAAAAACAAAATGGTGCGGATCATCGACATATTTCTTAGCTTCATATTCATTTGTGTTTCTCGCTGTTGATCGCTCGATTATTATTGAGGCGAGCCCGCTAGACTATTCAACGATTGTTCTTGAGAATATGGTTATGAATCCCTAATTGCATGAGAAAACCAATTCATCAGAATATCATTGTTTGCAAGACGTTTCCGTTGCAAGAAAATGGAGAATTTTCTCAAACAGCTCCGTTCCGTTTCAAACAATTGTTTTCTCGGAACCAATCAATGAACCAGTAAAGCAGAATTGTAATTTGGACTCAAACTATTGCCTAATGAGGGAATAATTAAATGAGATTCTAAGATTTCGAAAGACTTGACGTAGAATGAAAAAAGGATGAATTTAATGGAGGATATTGGGGATTTTTCGGATTATGTTTCATTGCTGGAAAATATGTTTTTAGTTGAACCCAAACGTAGGAATCGAAATATATGTAATGGTGGCTTCGACTGTTCATCAAATGTCACAGCTAGGAATCTGCATGAAGCTTTGAAAAAAATTATCGTAGCAAAAATAATGGATGAAGATGCTGAATGGGGAATATGGGAATTTTAAGGATGGCGGTCTCTCGATTCGACAGTCAATTTGATCGAAACGAGTAAATGAACCGAAAATGTTAGGAATATAAATAAACGAGAATGAAAGTTTGTAATAAGTTGGTGAATCGGAAAAGTGAAGGATATCGAACGATGAGGACTATTTTGAGGATCGCAGACTCTTGTTTCAACAGAGGGTGGAAGCGTTGAGACGCCGCAACGTGGGCTCTGAGGTGGGTCAATGTGGCCGAGCTGTGGCATCGCTGGGTTCCCGCTGGAAGTCCTAGCCACGGGATGAGGCTGCAAGGCGTTTTTGAAAGAGGGTCGCCGGCGGTCGAAGGTGAGGAGGAAAAGGTGGCGATGCGCAGTGTAGATGTGAGGACCAAGTGAGCCAAAGGTGAGGTTAGGTTAACTTGTTCATGGTATTCCTGGGTTTTCCGTCGTCTATGTGCTACCGGCCAGGTTGCCTGGGATATACTTGAGAAGAGACTGTATACCAAAACCCCTGGAGAGGGGGTAAGGGTTGCCTAGCTACCAGCGAGACCCGGCCAAGATACGCCGAGATCTCATTCTGGTCTCACCTCACCTTTCTCTCCTCTTCCTCCTCCTCCTCCTCCTCTTACCCTTCTTCGTCTCTTCCTTTCTTGTTTCAGGTTAGGTTACCTAGCCCAATGCTTTCTCCTTCAAATTACCGCACAAAAAACCAAACCGGCCCATCGTCAAAATTTTTAACCAATCTGCAAGATTTAACATCGAGTTCGGTTGTTCCCATACTTTTTTGTGGTAACCAAAAATCTCATTTAATCATCGATGGCGGTATGTCGGACTTTTTCGTTTGGAAACCAATGACCAGGTAAATTAATCTCAAGGCAGTACTTCGTGTTACAGAATGAGAATCTCTTCTTAAATTTATCAACTGACACTTTCGAAATGATAAACTAATGCATGAAGGAGCAGAGCAGAAGTCAAAAATAAAAATCAGCAGCAAGTCATGTTTTATGCTTTGCGCAAAAATTAGTTCATCAATCCTTAACTTGAAAAAATAAATAATTTAAGACCGTAACGGAGGAGACCGGGGCGAGTGAGCTACGTGAGAAAATTTCTTTGCTCTTTTTCAATTTTGTTACAGGGTTTTTTTTATCAATCCTTTGTCGTTAATCGCGATCATCAGGAGTTAACCGTCATCGTCGTGAGCTCATCACACGAAGAATCAATTTCGTGAACCAGCAAATCTAGAGCTGTAAGCGACGGTCGAAGGCAAAAGGCTGCTGAGTCTCTCAATGTCAATGGTTTACCCTGACATTTAATGTCTATTTCGTAATGGACTATTTTCGAAGTCAACCGAATATTCGATTCCGCGTTAGTGCTGCTCTGGTTAAACGTATTTTTAACACTAAAATGTTTTTATAATCAACTATCACTTACCCACTCGTCACAGGAACTACAATTGAACCGAATGTTGTTTTGCAGATTCGTTATCTGGTTGGAGAGCTATAAAATGGATAAACAGAAAAACGAATAAAAATCTATTTCACAAATAAACATCAGTAGATCATTCGCCTCGGATTTTTACTGGAACAAAGAGTATCCAACGCAAACTCTTAAGGTGGTTTTTTTTTTTGCTTTCCTTCGGTAATGGGTATTAAATATTCAAGAAGATTCTCCCACGGGACTAAAAAGAGGTTTTTAAAAGTTTCAAGGAAAAGTCGTCGCGAGAGCAAAAGACAACGTGCACGGATACGTCCAATTTTTTATCTGTATATACACTCCAAGAACAGTGGAGGTTCAGAGACGATTCCAAGATATTTAATACGTTTATGACTTAATCGTTGAAGCAGTTTCAGGGACAATTCGAATGTTAAAAAAACTTATCATTGTTAAATATATCGGCTCATTTTTGGAAACGACAAAAGGAATTAAATAATGATCAGATTCAATTAAATGACAAATAAAATTAATCTTGAGTCTAAATTCGTAAACTCAATAGTTTCAAGTTGAATTCAAACAAATTTTTGAACAAGTGTGTATAAAACACCAACCCCTGAAATATTCGGCATCGTCTTCAGAGAAAGAAGAATATATGCGTTGCAAAATATATGCATATCGTAAAAACACTTTTCTTAGATCTTGCTTTTTCTTAAGAGACCGAACTCGTGTCGCCCTCCGACGGCCAAGACGACAGAACTGTCGTCTTTAAGAAAGTACGAAAGGAAACTTTCCTGTGACCCTCTTTTGCAGCAACCCTAAGAAACGTGAGTTTCACCCCAAAGTTGCCGCGGTGGTAACGTATCGCGAGAGAACGAAACGAGGAGATCGCGTCGGTAAAAAACCTGACGGCATCGGAATAAAAAAAGTAACTAAAAGTAAAAAACTTTAAAACTCATAATTGTACTTTTGAGGGACACAAATCTCATGGAATGGACTATAAAAATGAGCCCAAAGTCGTGATGAAAAAGTTGACAACAGAAACTTTCAAACAAAATGAAAACAAATGAAAAAATAAACAGAATAATATTTGATAAAAATTAGTGCAAATGTTAAAAAAAATTAAAAACACGACAAAATAAAATGCCTTTGAAACATCAAACCAATGAAAATCAATGAGATTACTGACGTGGGAAAAAGAACAGATTCCTATCATTTTTCTTATCTCTGGTAAAGCATCGAAGAGATCGATAAAATACGAAATAAAAGCTTCCTCCCTTTTTCGAGAAGTAAGAATCCCCGCGAGCTTCGAACGCCTTGGGTCGGTAACGGAGGAAAATATTTATAGCACTTTCACCAGCATCTTAAAGAAGTGGCGCCGCCGGTCTCGTGATTTCTAAAGTAACGGAATAAGAAAGTGCGTCTTAGTTGGTTGCACGAAGATGCCGCTGTGCGAGAGGGCAGCGCTTCTGATCGAAAGAATCAGAAAAAGAGCATCAGGGATTCGAAAGAATGTAAAATGTACTTGGGTTTTATGGCTCAATTTTTTTTTGACGGATTTCTTTCAACCGATCGTCAAACAACTTGAGAATGTTTCTTTGATTCGTATCTTTCGTGAGGTTTTGTTGATTCAGAATTTTTCTGATTTTATGCCTTGAGAATGGGAAGACACGAGGTTTTTTGCTCTTAATATTCAACGAGCCCAAAAGGGAATAGTGATGTCGAAGTTATGAGACGTGTAAGAAGAAAGGGGGTGGTTTTTGCTCAGTTGATTTAATCTAAGCAAACATAGTATCGCTGTAAGTTGAGTGGAATATGTAAACTCAAGAGGGAAATAGAGATCGAGGTTAGGCCTGCTTTGGTATGAACAGGACGAAGGATGAGCCACGTGACTCGTTTTGAGGGTTGCGAAGACATTTGTGTAGTCTGAATAAGGAAGAGGAGTATCCAGTATGCCTAGTGTTTCATTCCTCCTTCCCTTTTTCTCAACCCTTCCTTCTTCCAGGCTGAGAGTAAACGTGTTCATGTGGATTGTACATCGAGATACATACGTAAGTAACACGAGTCTTCAAGATTCGTTGTGGAAGGGTCTTAACGTAGGGCTTTAAAAATGAGTGCGAGGCAAATTTGCATTCAAAACAAAAATACTTAAAAAGTTGGAAAGATTAATACTGTGCAACGAAAATAAAAATGAAGTAAGAAGTATTCTCAATCGAACAGTTGGAAATATTGATTACTACGATTCAAGGAATTTATTTTTTGTAGATTTGAATGTGTGATTCGTAATCAGTTTATGTGACGATGCTCGAAAAAAATAGTAGCGTTGGGTCCTTGCATTGTTTAACTAATTGAATTCATTGGCATGTGAAAATGGTTGTCTCGAGTGTTTTTTTAATAATCTTTTTAATTACATACACGTTCTAAAGCTTTGCTTTTTTCTTGAAAACTCATCGTACTGTCTTTTTCTCACGTGATTTAAGGCTGCTTGTTTAATTCTTAGTTGCCACCCCCTTTAGCAAGTCGAATATTTAGCATGTAGATGAAGATCTGGGTAATCAAAGACTCGACGGTACTGGGATGCCCCCCGAGGGCCTACTTCGTCAAGTCTTGCTTATTTTGGGTACTACCTTCAACGAAGATTCGTAGTCGGAATGCTTTTTCTTTGCCACACACAATCTTATTCACAATCGTGCAGCTAAAGAATCTTTCCGGCAGCTTTTAAGTGAAACTTTTCAGAAAGGAAAGGTCGTTTTTTTTGATAATTGAAGAAGGAAAAAATTAGCAGTTCCTTCGTCATTAGGAGCATTAATGAATTTTCATTAATTAACCAGGACTGATTAAGTGCAATACGTTCTTGGATGAGCAACGAAAATTAAGTAAAATAAACAAGATGTAAGCTGTTAATCCTTTCAATTAAACCTTTTCTTTCTTTTCATTTCAATATCTTTTCGAAATTTCCACATTTTGAAATCCGTTGAAATGCAGCAATAATGACACTTTTCTTCAAAAGAATTTCGTTCCAATCATTTAGTAAAATAAATTGAACGATATTAAAAGTAAATTTAAGAGGGCTGTTAAAATTCATTTTTTCGTCTACTTCAAGATGATCCAGTGTTTTCCATTGAATTATTATCCACTTGCAGAGAATATTGAATTGACTGATAAGAAAATACGAGACTGTTATGCAATGATTGCATTGATACGAATGTTGGATAATTTCCAATTGAGCACTGCCGGGTCATAGGGTTGAAGAAGCTGCCACAAAACGATTTGGGACTCTGTGATACACGAAAAGATTCCCCTCACTCTGTGAAATTCAGTCCCACGATTGTTGGACAAAAAGTAATTTCGCATCGAAAGGGTTCGTTCTGGCGCTGGACACAAAGGGTTGATTTTGGTATATGGGGGTGGGTATGGATAGTCGTCGTCGTTCCAACGATTCTCCGATATCCATGAGCTGCTAGTGACCGGTGCACGTAACGATCTCCATCCCCCGTTTTGGCGCGGCGCTTCTGATCGCCCTTCTCTCTTCTTCAACCCCTTCATCCTCGACCTTCTCTTCCAACCCTTTATTCTCATCCTCCTGCATCTCTTCATCGTTCTCCATTCTGCTGGGTACCGCATACTTTTCGGTGGGGAGTTTTCTCTGTGTGTTACAACGCCACGTGTGTTCTATTTGTGTTTGTCCGTGAGTGTGTTTCGGGCACAAGAACGAGGGGGTGTGACGTGAAATCACGTGTATTCCGTGTATAAAAAATATCTACATTTTACTCACTCCCGAACTTAAATGGAAAGGAGTGATACTTTTATGGTCTTTTATACTTTACTTTTAAACATTGACTTTTTTTCTCTAATTCGCGAACATTCATTCTTTCATTAAAAAAGAGGACTTTTGAGTTTAATCATAAATTCGTTTTTTTTTTGTTAATCATTTTATACTTTTTTTGAGCATTATTTGAAAAAAATTTAATCAATCGCTTATATAGAAGTTGCCGATACAGTGGAATTAATTGTTATGATCATGATCCATCATTTTCCCAAGTAACAAACTGTCGGATGTGTCAATAGAAAACGCGAAATAATAATTGTGGATAACATTTCGTGATTTCATTGGATGACAACTCTGGGTCCCACAGACCCATGTATGAGTAGTCAGAGGTTGAAATCTCATCCAAATATGCACCATGACAACACGTGTCTAAATTATAACGGCCCCGGATTTACAATCTTTTCGGACGCTTTAAAAGACCCCAAGAGTTTGTTGTTTTGGCTCTTGCCTTCACCACTTTTGGCACACCTTGTCTGGTTGAGCTTTAAGCTCGTAGCTTTTGCTTGTAAATCCCGCAGAGGAGGTTGGGATAAACCATTGTAACAGATTCATATGTGTTCTTGTATGGGGGGGGGGGGGGGGCGGGAAAGCAAGCGTTTATTTCTTCTCTTTGCAGGTCCAGTGGACTGACAAAGTCCGTTCGGTCCCTAAGGGCTCTTTCCACTATCTTCACTCGGACGAAACTCCAGGAAAGGTTCATGGAAAAGGCAAACGAAGCTGCGAGGAACTCTGAGGATGGAATGGCAATTAGGATCGAGGTGTAGGTCCTTCAGTTGGCCCTTTCGAGATCCCTTCTGAAGGGTATGGACTTGATCTCATCCGAATGGACAAGAACCCAAGATTTTTCGTCTGTATGATTTTCATGTATATTTCTATCTACGCTATGCGAAAACACTCGTGTCTCGACGTTTATGGAATAAATGGTATTTATTACTCTGATTATTGAAATTAATTATATTAATTATACCTTTATTATTTATTATTTATTCGTGGCTTGGTGGGCCCCGTGCGTGCACTCGCTGCGTTCGCTGTGGCTGCCTCTGCTGACCGCCTCACACAAGGACAGGTTTTCCTATGTGAAAATACTTGTTTCTCGATGCGTTCATGAAATAAATAGTATTTATAATTGGGATTAATTTTGTTGTGTGCTCCTTATTAATTTTATTTATATTAATAAGAATTGATATTATATTATCAATTAATATTAAAAATGTTATTATGAAAATTATTATTAATTTATGATTATTATTCCTTATTATTAACCATTTTCGTACCTTAATTATTTATTGCTGATAATGCGTGGTGATGATGGTGTGGCGCGGGCCGCGCGCTCGCTCCGATCCGCGTGTTTTGGCTCTCCCCACCGCCGAGGCTGACTCGGTCGACCGACTCGAGTGAGGGCCTGGCAGACACTGCGGCGCAGCCAGGCCCTCACTCGAGTCGGGACAGCGAAAACACGCGGATCACAGCGAGCGCGCGGGCCCGGCAGTGGGGGGACGCAACCAGTCGAATTCATTTTCCCCACATCGCGCTCTCCCCACTCACCTGCCCTACCTCTTGCTATCACCTCGATATTACGACGCGCTTACCTCTACACTGTAGTCACGTGTTTGTTTACGTTGATTCCCCGACCTGAGTAGTCGAGGGCCATGGCATTGTAGCTCATCGATGCCAATAATCGAAAACAAAGCTAGCCCCGATTGCTCGTGCTCTCTTGTATATTTTCGTATCGAATATACGAACTTTCATACGAGAAAAATAGACGGGGAAAATGTAGTGAATCGCACGAAGGACGTATGTCAAACGTAAACAAACGGGACTCACGTATTTCTGACTGCAAAAAAATAAGTTTATTGCGTTTATTGCGTTTCAATGACACATCGTTCGGAATGTAATTTTCTTCAACGTAGACTCTCGTGAGTGTTTCCTTTCCTTATAAAAGTATTGATAATCATTGTGGGTGAAGGGTAAATGAAAAAAGAAACTCGTAGACTGTTTCCAATATTTTTAAATACACTTTATTTCGACTCGGTCAAAAACTACAATAACAATAGTTCGGTAGATATGTGTTTGTCGGAAAATTATAGTTTCAGTGATGTCTTGGGAATCATTTGTTGTTTCTTTTTTTCAATTTCATTTATTCCAGATATAACGTGATTGTTTTTTTTTATATCTAATTACCCAAAATGGTAGCATTTATTTTTTAAACAATAATGCCAACGATTTTCGTGTTGTGGACGGTGAAAAAACGAGAGAAAATGCATCCTCTGTTGCAGAGTCCTCTTGTCATGACAGATGCAAGTAGTCCTCGTTGAACAAATATTTGAAAAATATTGCACGGCCCACAGGACTAACGAATATCAATACTATGCTTAATAATAATCAATAATATTAATAGTAATCAATATCAATAATAATAATAATAATAATAACAAAAATAGCAATTATAATAAAAGGGCATCAATGGCACAGTACATTGACAGAATTATATCTTTCGATCAATTATTTCGAAACAAATGTTCGTTTAATAAAGACGTAAAAAATGCTTCGATATAAAAATTGCATACGTATATGAAATGAATTTATTGATTGTTCGCTCAACTGGAAATTGCATAGTAAACAAAAAAATTCTACGTCATTTCCATCATTATACTATGAAACATAAATAAACGTAATTTATCGCGTGAATAATTCGCTCCCTTTAACCATTCCAATGTGCAGGGAGGCTTGGTGAATCGTACACGATCAATATCTATTTACAATAATTTACAGTCGTCGTTAAGAGGAGATTAAGCAGAAACTTCCGATGTTTCCATACTCTCTTTGCGTTTAATTGAATCTCGTAGCATGAAACAACAAATATCGAGCACCCGTCTCGTCTAGAATGTGTGGTTTGAAGATTTATTTAATAAATAATATTGTTTTTTTAATACTTCAAAATCTTTAAAAACACTGCTGTCAGGCAACATAATAATTTTTAGTTCTATACAAAGATCGGAGGACTCGAAAGTTTAAGTGTAATCTCCTCCAGCCCGTTTTGTAACTACTACATTATAATCTTTATTTTCATTTTTTCTTTAGCATTTTAGCTTTCAGTCTCTCACTTTGTTTTGACTAGTTCCGTTACTCCGTTAGTCTCACTGTATTTCCATTTTCTCATCTTACTTTTTATCACTTCGCGCATTATTATCATCATTTTATAAGCGTGATTCACAAAGTCGAAGATGGTTAATGAATTTTTCGTTCAACCGTCGTGTAATGACGGTTGAATAAAAAATTCAATGGCGGATTCTCCCGGCGTTCATGTCTCACTTCGTTATATTTTTTATCCTCTGTGTTTCGCAACATTTTTCGTCCATCGCGATCTTGATTAATACAAACAATTATGTCTATCTACTAGATCACACACAACGCACGAGAGTCTTTGTTCGTCCCCCCCCCTTTTTTTAAATCTGAAGATACCGGGACGAGTCGCGTGACTAGGGTTTTCTTTCTCTCGTGTCACTTCCGACGGAAGTTCCGAAAACGTAAGAATTTTCTTGAGTACGTATTTTAATGCCCAAAGCTTAGATCCACTTTCCTAGCGATCGTCCATACCGCGAATTCACAATTTTTATTTCGAAAGTCACTTTATTAAACCGGATAAAATTAGGTTAGACCTCAAAATGTCTGGAATCAAATTTCGTCGCTCACCTTTCTCATATTTTCCGTTAAACCGACGTACCGCCATTTTGCAGGCTTTTCGATACAATATCCCGACGAAAAAGTTTTCTTTTGTTCTATGATTTTATCAACGCGAATGAGATCGTCGATACCAGATAAATCATGACTGTGTTTCATCAGCGTTTTTTCATTGAATAAACTGCTAATGACGCCGAACGATTTTCAAAAGAGAAATCAAAGATGATTTAAAATTTATTCATTCTAAGAGCTGAACTGTCCGGAGGTCAAATAAATCTTGATTTTAATTTAAACGGACATCATACTACGTCCTGAAAAGCTTCGAATTTTTCGTAACCATTATCGTCAAGCTTAGCAGACGTATTCGATGTCGTGTTAAAGTGCAGTCAATAAGGTCGCCAGACGCTATTGTCCGGCCTCACCTCCTCTTGTCTGACGCTGCAACTTTCCGCTACCGCCGTTTGCTCCGGGCTCTCAGAGTTCTGGAATTGATTGCTATATATCTGAGAATAAAGTATACTTGGCAATACACCAGGGGTTGGGAAGTAGTTGCCATAGTTGTTTCCGAAACCTTCCTCGTGGACTGGACTGTCAGTCGTGTTCGAATCCGTTGAGAGGGATCTGGGGGATACATATTCTTGGTACCTTTGACTCGTTGTGCCGGACATTAAGCTGGTCAATGGATCAAGAGGATCAGGTTGTCCCGGTGTTGTTGTATCGGGTACCACTGTGGGTGATAAAAAAACAAAACCAAAAAATAGGACAACAGCGAAAGAGCTCTACCCGCAAATCATACAAAAAAATCAAACAAATTGCAGATTATCAAGATCTGTAAAAACTGCTCTGATTCTTTGATTCCGGATTTTTCTGAATTTGATTTGCAGATTTAATTAAACTTCCATCAGCAATCCACTCGAGGAATTCTAGAAATTCTAGCGTTGGTGTGAACTTTCTATCGAAATTATGGAGATCAATCTTAATCTCGGAATATTGTAAAGCTTTTCAAATGAGATGAAACCCTGTTTGACGAAGTTATGAAAAATTGTATCATTCCATCGGATGTAGCGATATTTAATGAATATTCTCTTACAGGAAGAAACTGCGGAAAAGACATCCTGTTGGCTTGTCCTTCCAGTGGTGGTTGAAGCGACGGTTGAGCCAGCGGTGGAGTCCGGCGCTGCTGGGGTAGACATAGCCGCAGAACCAGCGAAAGTCGCGAGCGACGCTGCGGCTGCAGATTGTGGGGGTGCGGCTGGTGGCGGAGGTGGTGGTGGTGGTGGGAAGGGTGCCTGTGCCGCACAAGATGAAAGGGGACCCGGAAGATAACCGGCGTATCCGGCGGTAGTCCCGTAGCCCCAAGAATTCCCGGCTGTGAGTCCAAACTGCGACATGTCTGCAGAACGAACAAAAAAAAGTGACGGAAAGGATATTTAATCCTCAATCACAACACAGGATATGGGAGACCGTAGACGATGATGTGATTTTTCGACATCTTAAAAACCAGGAAATCAATCCTAAATTCGATCGTGTATCCTTTTTTCTTAGATTTTCTGTGTATAGTTTAAAAGAAACGTTCGAGTTGGCTGATTGCATTGGAATAAATCAGTGAGAAAAGAGCTCGGGCCATACAGACCCAAAGTGTAGATAGAATAATAATTTGATCCTTGGATGGACAACGAATAAATTGATGAAATAAAACTCGAGATTAGAAGAAATAATGGATAAGTAGATGAATGTTCTAGCAACGAGGATCACTGGGATATTCAAGCAAGGATACTCCATTATAATCTCAATTGAACGATATCGACCAATTTCTAAAAAAAGACAAGTCCCCATTTGATCCACAAAGAGGTGGATAGTATGTTGAATCCTTTGACTCGGTCGAGTAGTGGTCAGTGCAGTCGAAGTCTCGATTATTTTCCATCGTAATTCTCATATATCGACGAATCGTCATGCGACCAAAAGAGAATACAAAGATGGATGGGGCATTGAGAGGAACGAAAATCGTTGATGTATAGTTAAAAAAGCATTTTTTGGGTACACATGGTTGACCACTGATTCGTGTTTTTGTTGCAAATAAAACGTCAGGCATGATCGAAACGAATGAGAAACTGTACGTCAAACTGATGCAAGTTATGGTTATGATGATGGGTCAGTACTGACGTGAGTTAAAGTCGAGAAAAAAAAAATGACAAAATCGACGGAAAGCAGACTAGTCGCACTGGACCGAGACGCAGACGGAAACGAAAAGGAATGAGTATCATGGGGTCGAGGGAAAATAGAGATCAAAGGGTTGCTTGCTGCTGCTGGTCTCCGAATGAATGCGCGGAGGGCCTACGACCAACTCAAATAATCAAGTTTGCCTCAATGAAAGCCACTGGCCCGCGTGGCAGCCGACGAAACCATCGCATGCTCATTCTGTAACCCTAAATTTGCCATCTCTTTTCTTCTTCTTCTCTCGTCTCGCTTTCATTCATACAAGCTTCGATTAGGCTTTGGCTCTGTTTAAAATACTGCTAATCTTTCATCGAAACATTATAATCCATTCGGTTCTTCTTATCCTGAAATACGTTTCATCCCGAGGATCTGAATTGGTTCCTTGAATATTGTATAGACTCTGCTGACGTAGAAACCATCCTTCCACCATCTTTCAGCCCGTTAGAAGCTTCAACGAACTTTGATTTTTAATTCACCACATAAAATGATAGTTCAAACTGTTTGAAACTGTCTGAAGGTTCTCCATGAGCACCGGACGGCCTTTCAAACGTGATTTCACAAGCAAATTTCCCCACTTTAGCATCTAGAATTCGATGATCTGTGAGTGGTCCTCTTTCACCTCACATGCTCTTCCAAATCAAACAAATCCATATTTTCTACTTACAGACTTATTCCATCGGACTGTAATTCCTAGTTAGAGATTTCTGAATACTGTGTACGCTGTAGAGGTAACTTCAGGCACTGGATAATATTGGTCCTAGTGGAGGGTAGGATCCTGGGATAGATAGAGGATGCAATGCGCCGGGGCACACAAAAGTGTGAGTGAAACTGAGGCAGATAGTAACGGCATCAGCAGTGAGAAGCAGGAGCAGTAGGTGAGGTGGTGCCTTCTCTTGCTTTACGTTACCCGCTAGCAGAGGCATAAACCGCAAGCCCCGTTCAAAGCTAGATTAAATATTATATTAAAGGGGTTGCCACGGGAGCGTGGCTTCCAGGCCCGGTATAGCGTTGTCGAGTCTCGAAGGCCTCCAGGCCTTCATGCTTAGTATTGCTGATGCTGATGTGCCTTTTCCCCCAATTTTCCCACTTTCCTTTACTCTCCAATCTCTTCCGCTCTCCCTTCAAAACTCCACATTTACTTCGTTGCATGTCGAAAATTTCACGGAAAACATCCTATCCTCCGCGTCCGGTTCTCTTCTTCCTTACATTTAATCCTTTTTGTATATCTCTCAAAAGCTCAGTGACTTTGTCGTACATCCTAGTCGGGAATAATGTGAAATTTCAAATGTACTTGTAGGATTTTGGAATATCGAGTTCTCTATGGGGACCGACTTCATATCTGTTGGTGAATTAACTACATTTTTGTAATTCTTTCTTCCTCTTATGGTAATTAGTACGAACGATTTGACTGGAATACAGTACAGAAATACAACTAGGAAACATTGAAATTCCAACAACTCTGCTTTTCAACGATCTGAACTCATAGCGGCCATAGTTAGAGGGTTGTTTATTGAATTCGCTGCGATGACCAGAGTTTTCGATGTTCCTGGGTTCGTCCTCTCATATGATCCTTCATCCCGGACCGTCGGTGGTTCGCGAACATTCCCCGATAAAGTGTGGCACGCGCCGAATATTTCACTTATTAATTTTTAAACCTTTCATTACACATTGGCTATGAGAAGGTTGGCCTTCGGTCAAGGCAGAATATCGTTCGATGTAAAACAACGGGTAGAAAAGAGGTAGAAAGAGGGATTTACGAGAGAACATGGATAGTGGAGGATAGAGGGTGATAAAGGGTGGTGGGCAGGTTGGGAGCGGAGGGCGTTGTAGCCGCAGGATTATGTGGACGAACCGATAATTTGCGTTTCCGACGTACGAATCGCCCCAAGGGGACTGCTGCTTCCTTTTTTCACGTTTTTTGTTTTCGTCAGGTATAAACGTTCGATGCATTCCTTTTTTTCTCTTTTCCGTTTCGCTGGCCACCACCCCATTCTGTTAAGCTCTTCGATCTCTTGTACTCAATAAATTAAAGCTGCTTTTTTTTATTATTCCAAATCTCCCAACCTTAGATTGAAATTTAATAACTAAAAAATGGAAAAATCCTTATTGTCGATTTTGATTATTTGTCTTCCAAGTTAAATTGTAATTGCGAGGCATAGCAGAAAAAACATTGGATACGGGTTTGAAGTATATTTTGGTTTTTGACGATTTTTAAATCCCATTATGAAATAATTAATTGAAAGATAAAACGCACAGTGTTAATTTAGGGAATCTCGTAAACGGCATTATTAAATAATATTCAGGATCGTAGCATACTCACTTTGACAGTTGCCAGGCATCGCGTGACGAAAAGATGACAAAGGATCTCTTGGTTGTAGCGAATTCGGTAGAGGTTGAAGAGGATTTGGCAGAGGCTGCAACGAGTCGACCAACGGCGATGCAAAGAACGGTGTGCCACGTTGGGAGGCGAATGCGAAAGCGTGGAATTGTTGCTGATGCCCTAAAAAAGAAAGCACTGCCATCAACCGTGCGCCTGTTCGCTGGACTTGCAACGCTGTCATCACTCATCTTTACAGTCTCAGTAGTGAACGAGTGCTATTCTTAAGACTAAAAATTGAGCACGAAAATTATGGCATTGTTGATGGAGTTCATCAGCAAAAGAAGCTGCAACTCTTGATGAAGACTCGGGAAATTTTTTTTCATAAAGTTCAGGAGAAATCCCTGTCTGCTTCTAAGGACGGTGGCTCTTTCGCGTGACATTGGAAGTCCAGTGACCAGATGTTGAAGACATGTGAACATAAGTCCACTAAAAAGCAAAGACTCGTCTTGGAATGGATGGAACGTTTGGAAATGTCCAGCTGGGATGACATCTACAAAAGTTCATCGGTAACTTTGGTTCTTCGGGAAAGAAATAAAAGGGTGGTCGTACGAAGGGACGTCGAAAACGTTTTATTTCTGTTGCTTCATTGCCGGCTGGGTGGCGTTGCCAACCCAATTAAAGACGTCCCAGCAGAGCCAGAGGGTTCAACGCCGTCCATCGGAATCCAACAAGCTGTGCTAGTGGCAACAGAGTGCCACCAAAATTCGGATGGACTTTCTCTCTCTGTCTTCTCTTCCTCATCACCCTCTCATCCTCGCTTTTGGGCTTTCCCTGGCTCGTGAATTCGCTCGTAGAGAACGGGATTGTCGAAGCCTCCAAATCCATGGAGTCACACGATGTTGAAGGCATCCGTTGAGACACCAAGGACCATATGAGGAGGTATGGGTGTTTCCATAGACGAGAGGAAAGGGCAATTGAAGCTAGAGAGAGCAAAAGAGAGATAGAGAGAGTTGCCAGATAGACAGAAGCGGTTCTCGAGCCATACGACCACCCCGATAATCCAATCGAAGCCCTAATTCTAACACGACAGACCTGACATTCTGCTAGTTTGCTGAATAGCGTACTCTCTATCGCACACACTCACACACACACACATATACACACACAATAAAGCATCCGCGGAATGTTGGAGCTTTGTAGGTTCGAGGTGGAACCTAAATGCAAAAGCAGCTCATATTGCTACATCGTAACCCTCGAAGGACTGAAAAATTCCGAGCACACAAGATCTCTGCACATTTCGAAAGATCCTGGAACTATAGCCAAGAAATTTTGTGCATTTGGAAATCAATTTAATTCACTGTCTGTAGTCAACTCACTAGAAATTATTCGTAATTGAATAAATATTCGTTAATTAAGACTTAGAAATAAGTTCAAGATAAAATTATAGGAGGATTCCAAGGAATAGAAGCCTCTCAATTTTGAGGAATTCTCCACATATTCTTAGGTAGATCTTAACACACTGCTGGAGTAGGCGACTCCTGATAAGTAGCATAAATAATCCAGTACGACCCTCGAACTTATCACTGAAACCATCGTCGACGATATATCGTTGAGTCTTGTTCGCATCCCTATGTATTTCATTAAAAGGCTTTACCGTTCACGAGGGTTGGGCAAGGGTTGGATTGAACCCTAAAACTTTTGGCTCTCAGGATTCTCTATCACACTCTACAGATTTACTGCATCTGGGAAAGGGAAGTTCTCTTCAAAAAGAGACTGTATAGAGTTGGATTGGACCTTTTCCAAATTTCAGATACGTTTTATGTTAGGCTTTCATTCATGTTCAATTCACATTTTTCACATTCTATTTCCATTCGAATTTTATGTCAATCGATGATTAAGCAGATCTGGAAAAAATCAGGGATCTCAATAATATTCTGGTCCAATAATGGACTTTGTTTTCTGCAGCATCAATGAGAGGTTAACAGGTCAACAAACAAAAATGGCAAATTCCTGGCTCGCTCTAGACGTATTCTCAATCGCAGTTATGTTGAAAATTTTATATTTTCGTCCACTTCCTTACAAACGGTAAATCGTCCATCCTGGTCTATGGAATTCATAGATTTATCCAGGCACGTTTCAATGGGAGACGTAGAATTGGAAAGTGGCAAAATGTCCAAGAGGCTTGAAGCGTTCATGGTGGGGTATTACTCAGTCGGTGCAAAACCACCCAAACCCTTCTCAATCAATTTCCTTGGTCCTATAGGGGCTCCTTTCTTCTAGCTTGGATCGCAACGACGGTTACCTTCGAACTCGCGGGCCAAGGGTTGAATGTGTAATGAATTGCTTGTTTAATTAATTACAACGGTTGTGGGAGGCTGCGGGAGAAAAGGCGAGGGAGTTGGATCCTATTGAAGGACGGTACATACGAAAGGAAAAGGATGTAGAAGAGGATGAAGGGTGAGGTTTGGGGAGGTTATCCAAAGGAGAGGCAGCAGCCGGTCGAAGACTCATTTATCCTTGCGTCAAACCGCTTTCGCGTAAGCGGGTCCTACACCAGTCCCGGAGAATTTGGCATCTACCACCGGTTAAAGCTTACATACATTTTACTTGGAAGAATCGCAAATAAAAAGTCATCATGCTCTTTGAAGGTGATGCGTTCAAGTGAAATGCACGGATGATTGGATGAACGAAGTGGTTGACAAGCGGTGTCAGATTTGTTTTCTAGTTTTTTTTTTCAAAAATGGCAAGATTTCAATCCAGAAACTCTTCAGTCGATATTATTTGGACTCTCGATCTCAATGGATCTTGTGGCAAGGATGAATGTTGAAATTAATGAACTCATGATTTTTCGTCTCGCGATTTCGACGTAGTTTTCTAATATGACCCAGATTGGTGTTTTTTTTTGTATCATGTTCCAGGGTAAATTTTTAGTGGGTGGTCTCCGGCATTTGGAGGCAAGCCGGCGGATGTGGTCAAACGTGCGCGTGCATAAAATAAACAAGATCTCGTAGCCTAGTTGTGCGGCTATTTTTGGGTGTAGCGGGACACGGTTTCCCATACGCGACGGCGGCGTGCCATTAAAGTAGGAGGAACCGGCGGTGCTCACTTCATCGTACAGATTGCTTGAGTGAGTAGTCCTTTGAGAACAAAAAAACATGGCAAATTTCATCTGTAACTTCTAAGACTAAAGGTCAAGTAATGCATTTTTAAGAGAGAACTTGAAAACTTACGAGAAATGAAGGTTACTTGTTTTTTTGTTTGCGTAAACGTAAGAACGTTACACATACAAAAAAAAGTCATCATTTCATGCATCAAGAGTTTGGGACCAACGGGAATAATTGCTTATTATTTTTGCCACCACGAGCGAGGTTAACCGTAAAGAGAAAAAGTTCAAGACCATATAAATTCACTTGTTTTAAGGGAAGGAAAAAAATGATAAAAGTATTTGAGTAAGAGAGGAAATGAGATGACGAAACGGAGACATATTCTGGAAGTTTCTGAAGCACAAATGCACCAAATATAAGCACGATATAATAATAACAATAATAATAATAATAATAAGAGAGACAGGAAAAGGCTTGGAATAGGATGGAACGGTTGAAACGTATGGTAATTGTATGTCTCGAACAAGGGGGTCGCCATTGTCGTCGTCGTTGTCCTCGTTCTCATCGTTGTCGCCGTTGTTGCCTAGCAAGGCGTTAACCCTCTGCCTTATTCCTGTGCTCGGTTTTGCCACCATTCTGCGCGAAGTTTGTAGGCGGTTGGGACAACGATATCTCCCTGCTCCTGTAGCCGCAACCCTTTATCAACGTTGCGCTATCCTCCTTTTCCTTCTCATACTACAACCTCCTCACAAGCTTCGCGTTTGCCTCGTCTTTCCTTCTTTCATCATTTCTCTCACTCTTCCTTCTTACACACAAACAGCAATGCTTTTTCCTATGAGTTTATAAATAATGACAGCTCCACCGGCGAGCCTGGCAGCGAGCCACTAACTTTACGACTCCAAACCCAAAAGCCCTTTAAACATATGTCGCTCGTTTTGACACTCTTGGATTTCTCTTCGTGTTCAGATTCTCTATCGAGTCATTGGTGAGCCTGAAGCTTCGTAGGAAAAAGCTCGTTCATTCGAATGTTAATATTCATTACGAAGGCCTTTAATTTTTTCAAATGAACAGATAAATTGAGAGTGGAACACTCGGCGGAAAGAAAAATTCAAGAATTAAAATAAGTGAATGAATTTAATCGTCTTTTCATTTATTATTCGATCGATAAATTCAATAGTAATAATAATAATAATGATAATATTGATAATTGTCTGAATTAAATAGGTTCAGACAATTATTCAATGGACATATTTTTTCATAATCAATTATGAGAGCAATATAAGCGATGAACTAGAATCTATGAGTAAGTAAGTAAATGACATAAATGCTTACAGTGATACTCACTGGTCTTGGATCGGGGCTCTCTGGGCCCGTCCACTGTAACTTTTATCGCCTTCGTGTAAGTGGCAACTTGAGGTGGGCTCGTTGAAACGGTTATCGTTAGGGTAAAACTCTTGCCTGAAACACAGAAATATTTGAATGAACTTGAAGATCTTAAAATAATGAAATTGTTGATTTTAGGTGCAGCGATAATTAGTTTGTATATTAATTATTTGATTAATATCAATATCATTGGGGAAAAAAAAATGTTGATGATGATATGAAAGTATTTTGTTTATAAAAATTTTCGTATAAATTGAAAATCACTTCGAATTACTTCTTCAGCACTAAAGACTCAAGTTTATTTAATCATTATAATTGAACACTGTGTTTTGAGGCCAAAAGTGACACAGCATTAACTTTCACGAGACAAGTGAGAGAGAGAGAGAGAGAGAGAGAGAGAGAGAGAAAAAAATCAGCCACAGAGGCTCGTGGACCAAAAGTTTGAAAATCGAATTTCCTAAGCGGAGACCCGAGATAACAAAATTAAAAAGGGTAATGTATCGATAGAGCAGGAGTAGGGTTGTTGAGACTGAGTGTATATGCGGCTCGGACACATTATGGAGGTGCTTAAATTTGCTGAGAAGCTTTTGGGTTTTGTATCTTTCTCTTCCCTCTCTATTGAGTTGACGTAACACGATTAATTCGTTTAAACAAATTCCCCAAATGATTTATTATTCACTGAAAATTTTAAACTCTAGTCAAGATTTATTTAAATTCAATTTGTTTATGAGCATCAATAATGCTCATAAACATATCAATAATTTGTTTTAATTTATTATATTTTTTTTTAATCGAAAAACATGGCGTTCATTCGTACAGACGAACGTTGCGTTTTTGATTTCATGAAAAATGAATTCCTCTTCGAAAATCTTCACACACGACCGGTATCATTTTATCTATTCATGAAAAACGCACTCGAGAACTCATTGGAATTTTGTAAAGAGCACCTCTGACGGGTTTTACGAAAAACAAGAATGATTATTTTGCAGACAGAAATGAAATGGCTCGAATGTATCAAACATTTGCAATGTTGAAAAATCAAACTACTTTGAAGTACAGTGTAGGATTGATGCGTTGATGAGGCAGTAAAATATCGAGATAATGACAGAAAAAAAACTCCAATCATCCAAATTTAGTACCGAAATGTTTATTAAATTAAATATTCTGGTACGATAATAAACACGAAATACTAACAGCAGCATTTTTGGATATCAGGGTATATTTCGTAGATACTATAAATCACTATAGAATTTATTAATCCGAAGTGAAATACAATAATTAAATAATTTAATGAAATGTAGCAACGAAATTCCGGAGTTCAGAATTTCTGAGCACGTTAATATTGAAAAAACAGCAATTTTTTAAATAAATTAGTTTTTTATCCGGCTAAACAATCAGCTGCAAGTATGGAAATTATAATAGAACCGTCACTTTATTCAATAAATGGATTAAACTTTGTATACAATTGCTTTAAAAATTTGACACTCTTTTAACTATTGTGGAGTAGTATATTCGACCTTGATACATTATTTATAAAAATCCCATGAAATAAGTATTAGAATTGAAGAAGAGTATACAAACACAAAACGTTTGGTAGATAAACTGTGGTGTTTCGAGATTTCCAAGAGCATATTTCGAAAAAGTTAGAGATCACTGGGAAAGACTTGGCAAGAATATATTGCCATGGATAAACGGGGGGAGCAGAGAATACGAGAATCAAGTAAAAAGGGATGAAAAAAAGCTGCTCTCGTTTTGTCCCGTCGGAAAATGTACGTGGTGGACGAGGTACACGCGGAGGTTCACCGCAATTCTTCCTACTATAGAGTCTCTCCCTCTCTCTTTTTTCCTCCCTTTCATTCTCTCTTTCTCCCTCTCTCTCTCTTTCTCTCTTTCTCCCTCCCTTGTCAATGTTCTACTCTACATTCACATTCACACAGGGATAGCAAAATTCACCCACCACCCGAAACAACCCCCGCCCATTCTACCGACAAACGACCTGGTAGATAGACCAGCGCGTTCAACGCAGCCAGAATCCTCTTCCTCTCGTACTCAACGAGCGTGAAAACGAAACGCCACTAGCCCGGGATTCTGGCTGTGAGCATGGGAGGTGGATGATACTAGGACATTTGAAACCAACATAGAAGCACACTCAACAACCACCGAGCTGCGCATGTTGCCAATACTTTATGCGCTTTGAACTCATTTTCTACACCCTACAATACTATAAACCCAAGATACTTTCTCATTATGAATGCACATTAAATAAGCTATGACGACAAAAAGATTTGTCTACCAATCCACCAGAATGAAAATATCCTAAGAATGCAATAAAACACCTGTGGGTAAATTAATGAACTGTAAATTAATGAACCTTTTGATAAAAAGTGCTAGAATTTTTGTAGAAATGATGTCATCCGAGTTTCTAAACCATTAAAATCATTGAAAACTGGACCAAAAATGGTGGAAGTGAAAAATATTTGGAAGATTCAATTAAAATGGATTTTTGACTTTTTTATTGAATCATTTTAGCTGCACGGAATTTCGTGCCATTAATTATGTTCGATTCTCGATGATTTATTGACCTTTCATTTGACTCCTTGATTCCATATGGGTGATTAGGTATTGAATAATCGCTTGTAAAAGCCACGATCGATGAGGATTAATAGGAGAAAAAGCGCTCGGGTATTCAACATAAATAACAATGGGATAATTGGAATTGGAATCGAAAAAGAGGCGGTTGGAATAGTAGGAATATAACCGGTGAGTGTCAAGCGTGGCCACACGGCGGTTCGCCACGTGAGGTGATTCCATTTCCCCTCGAACTGCTCTATGCGCTAGCCTCGAATCGCCACCACTGCCGCCACCTCCACATACCGCCGTCAAACCACTGCAACCCAGAGCTTTACTAAACGTAAAGCAAACGATTTCGTGGATTCATCTCTCACGATGTGTCCTCGACCTTATTTCTTCTTATCGTGTCAGAACTTCTTCATTAATGAGGTAATTTTTACTTTTTCATTCAATAGTGAGGAGAATATCTTGTCATCGCACCTTTTTTCTCTTTTCTGCATTTTAGTGATTATCAAACAACTATTTTATCAACAAATACCGTTTTTTTTTCTTCTTTACAGAGTCTGGAACATTTATCAATGACAACAACAAAAATATATAAATACATACGCCAGATCCGCGTATTTTTTCATCCCCAATGACCGATAAACGTCCGAGAATTTAGCCAAGAAAATAATGTGAAAAAAGTAAGTATTTTCTCGAATAACCATTCAGCGTATATAAAAACATGATAAGGTTGTGTATGAGAGTTTAGAGGTGAAGTTAGTATATGTATAGATAGGCAACAGTGGGTAACACCCTCGGTGCCAGTCACCAAAACCATTGAACGTCGTCAAGCCCTCAACTTCAACCCTCTTGTCGCCTCTCACTTCAACCCCCTGGCATGAGCCTCAACACGCGTTTTCAAACCTTTCCCTCAGCGTGCCATTACCTCCCCTTTTTTCCTCAACAACAACTATTGACCAACAAGACTGCGAGGCACATTTGTTTGCCATATTTCATGCCACGATCGTGGCATGTAAAACAATCGTTTTAAACCCTCTTCTTTCTCCTGCTCTTTTTCGCCCATTCATACCGAACCTCACAAACCCTGCTTTTATTTTTTATTATTTTTAGTTCTCGTCCTTTACGCTTTTCTCGTTTTCTCTTGCAACTACGAACAAAACCACTCATACACTCTCGCGTACTGGAATTCACGACAAAACTACGCCGGTACACTTTCGTTACAACCCCTTCTAAAAGTACCTTTTAAATATCCTTCTCTCTGCTTTGCCTCATCTCCTCTTCTCTCCATATATCCACCACCAGAATAAGGGTGGACCAACACACGACAACGAATCCACCCCTGCCTCGATTCAACCGTTGCTTTACTCGACATACAAAAATCGATCGGTAGACAACGAGGCCATAAATTTTCCACGAGAAAACCGATCACAAAATGATTTATGGATACCTCCAAAACTCACAATACAAAGTAACTCTCCAACTTGTTCGTTAAAAACCTGTTACTGTTACTTTTTTTCTTATCAGGGCTGAGTCAATCAATTTTTACAGTGAGGCAACGAAAAGAAGAAAATTCATAAATGTTGAGCCATTGAAGAATATCAATTTTTATGGAAATAACATACAATTTCTTGAACAAAACAAAAAAACTTACTTGCCCTCGATCAAATTATATATTTTTCGTGGTAAAAATCACTCAACATTCACGATCATGCTCCGTTATTATTGTGTAACGCTAACGCTTAGATTTTAATTTCGTCCACCCTAAAAATATTGAATGCAAATGGGTTCTAAAATTATGAAATGACACTGATAATGATTACGTTGATTATGAAATAGACTTGTGTCCTTAAAACAAAGGGTGTCAAAAGATATGAAGGTCGATAGTTTCCGAGACGTGCTTAAATGATGTTCCTCGTTAGACGGGTTTAGGGGTTGCGAGGGTGAAAGTGATGTGGGACCATCGAACTGATCATCGACGTTAGAATTTTCTCAGGGAGTGAAAATGGTTGCGTAAATGTTGTACAGTACAAATTTCATTAAGGGAAAAATTGGAATAGTAAATACGTTTAATTAATTGGAGTTTTTTGAACAACATTTAAAATAAAAAAGTATCATTACGTGAAACGTAAAAATAACGAATTTTCTTGATCCATTGTACTCACGATGATCAAGAATTTGTTAAATCGAGAGAGTTCATTGGTGAAGGGGTTAGAGAAAAGGAAACTGTACCCACTGACGATGAATAGGGTTGAGGAGTGACGAACCCTCCATGAGGGACTTCGTTGGAATAGCAAGTCCGTCATTTGTCTGGGATTAGGTCTCAATTGTTTTCGGCAATCCTCTCCCGACGGGGAGAATTAACATAAGCTTGGATGAAGGATGTAGTCGATGCAAAGAGGAAAACGAGAAGTATCAGAGCTTGGGACTTTCTTGAGGAGAGAAAGGGGGAGCCTTCAAGAAGCGAAGCTTCTGCGCGTCGCTTCATTTCGAGCATGTCAGTGATTATTTAATGCTGTGATTATAAAACTCAACTATTTAACCGATAAATTTTACTTCAAAGTTACGATTTTATGATTTAAAGGTGTGGCAATGGAACACACCAACGATTTCCTTTTGAACAGCCAAGAACTGATGAGGATAATCACGTTAATTAAAATCCAAGTGAAACGCGATTAATATCATGACCCCATAATTCAAGAGGGTTTCGAGTATCCTTTACATTCTCTACGACCTTTCTAGCCTCTCATACTTGTCAGAGAAATATGATTAAAGGAATTTAATGTGCCTCGGGGAAAGGAAATAACATTTGTTTTGAGCTGCAGTTTTGTTGCTTGTAAAATGATTGTTTTATTGTTAACTGTGGACACTTTGGTTGTGTTTTCGAAAAAGAAGGTGATAAAATAAAATGAAATTATTTCGACTGAATTGATAAAGACTACACATTTTGAAAAATCTAAACAATGGGAATGAGAGTGGAATATTATTTTCTAAGAGTTTTCATTAAATCGTCAACAAAACATCTTAAATCTTGACGAAGAGTATGAACGTCAGTGGAAATGGTAAAAGGGATATTTATCAGGAACGACAAACACATGAATGAGAGAAAATCGTCGACGTGAAATGACAGACATCGGTGAGAAGACGTCGGTTGCGGTGTACAAATAAAACCCATTACCCACTCCAAGAAGAGAAGAAGTGATGAGAAGGAGAATGTGTAAGAACCCGGAAGACGTTTCCAACCCTTTTCTGTTCGCTTTTGGAATGCTTTCCTCCCGGAAAATAAACGATGAGTTTGAGGAAGTAAGAAAGCAACGGTAGCGCACGCGTTTCGTGGAAGTCTTCGAAGGACTTTTCTCAATGTGGTATAACAAGAAGTAAAGGCAAGAAATAGGGGTGCCGGAGGAAAAATGAGGGTGTTTGGAGACGTCCATGACCTACCCTTACTACGCCAAGTCACTTCACAACTCTTGAGAGGTCACACCAAGCTTTTCTCATCCCGTTTCTTCGTTCCCGAGAACATAGCAATTTTCACCCTCTTTTGTAAATACAGATACACCCATACACAGACAGACCAAAGGCAGAATCTTAAGAACCCTCTTTTCACCCTCTACAACAGATTTCTTGGGGGAAGACTCTGTCAACGTGGAATGAAGAAACTTTTATGAATGAACTCTCGTGGAATTCCCTCAGAGGTATGTGTACCTTGAGGCTTCTCGTATTTTCGATACTATAATCAACATCACGTGTTTACAAATCAAATAAAAATAAGAACGACTCACCTCTACCGCTTCTCCCGACGAATCTGAGATCGTTGAATTTCGCCACTTGGTTTTTCATCAATGCTGTCGAATTCCTCAACTCGGCGCAACAATTCTCATCGTTGCCAGCTCTGACAGTTACCAAAGTCCCATCACCCACATCCCCTAGCGCGACCACCTTGAAAGCGACAGGAAGGGTTTTGTTGGATCTCCAATGAGGCGGCAAAACGGTGCAGACGAGGTGTGGCGAGCCTAGGAACATTGGAAGTCGATACATTTCTTCGAAGTTGGGTTGGATCTCATGTTGAATTTATATTTTTTTAACCATCACCAGATGGAGATGGAACATTGAAAAATACTCTCCCAAAAATATATTCCAAAGATTCTTTTGCTCACCAGTTTTTACCAGTTCACCAGGATGTTCACTAACGAAGTCCCCAAGAGTCCTTTCCGTGAGAATGTCACTGGTCATCTTGGTGTAAGCATCGGCGAGCGGCGATACCCCAGACTCGGGTGATGCCGCAGCACCGGGGGCTGATGCACCGGTCAACTGCATCCTTGCACTACCTGCCGCGTTTCCGGAACCACCACCGTTCCCTGGACCACTGGATGATCTGGTGCCAGCGCCAGCACTTGCAGCCACCGTCGTTTCAGTGCCACTTCGAGTTCCGGTGTTGGTGATGGTTCCGGTTATGTTACCGGTTCCAGTCACCACCCTACCACCACTTATGAGACTTCCTGTCACACCTCCGCTACCAGCTATTGAGGCGATACCTCCAGAACCGTTGCACCGTCCGAATATATCCATAGGCAGTCAGAACATCGGGTTTAACATCACCTCTCTTCTCTTTTTCACACAATATTTATTCGCTTCCTATTGGACTTTATTTTTATCAAGTTTTAATTAATTTCTACAAAGTTCACATCAATTTTCCGTCCGCTTCGCACTTCAGCTTCAATTTTGACCAGTTCACCAGTTTATCGTAAACGTTTCAATTGTTCAGTCGCGTTTCCAATGCAGAGTCACAATTCAGGCCAGATGACCTGACATTCTTCACGTCCAACGTCCAAAAAGATTGAAAAATAGCAGCAGAAATCGGTGCATCTTTGCAGACATCTTTCAAAATACATCGACGCTTCTGTCTCTTTTACCTTCACCGTCTTCTCTGCACGAAACTGTCGTCACTGATTTATTCTCTCTCGCAATGTCTTTGCTATTTCTCGCGGGTAAAGAATACATCACGCTTCACGTTGATCGAATTTTAATTCGAAACGCTCATCGTGACCAAATGTTTTGTAACACAAATTTGTTATTCCTTCCGGTGGAATTTTTATACAGTCGTTCCCGGTTTCACGAGATGCTGAAAAAAAAAATTATAGAAATTCTTAATGATCAATACGGATCGAATACTCAGGATGAGGTCCATCGTAATTTCTACGAATCTGAATTCCCGACACTGTGAATTTGGACTTGTAAGTATTGCATGAACGGGATGCAAAAAATTTAAATCGTGCTGTTTGTTCAGTTAATCCGTTTCCTGATTTCTGACTGCCAAATTAAAAAAAAAAAAATAGCTTTCGCATGGATTCCTATTTTCTAGGAAACGGAGACTTTCCTGAGCGACGGTATTTTCTTGGACGAGGAGGCGTTTATCTACATGAGCAAAAATTGGATTGGTTGAAAGGCAAAGGTAGACCTACGCCTCTGAATCAACGACTTTCCATGAAGCATTCGGTTCTGCACTCATTCCCATACTAATTAGAAAAACGTAAAATGAAACGGAAAGGAGTTTGAAATCGTAAGGGTTGGCAGTAGGATTTTTGATGTAGGGTAGCAAAGGTTTCGCAAGGCTGACGAGGACGAAATGAAGTGGGCAAAAAAATAAAAATAGCGAGAAGGGGATAACGCGTCACACACTTTTTATACCAGTCGGTGTAGGCTTTCCCTCCCTGTCTGTCTCTCTTTTTCGCTCTCCTCGTCTTCGGGTTGAATGTGACGTCAACGTTCATTCAGTAATTTTTGCGCTTGTCACCCCTCATCCAGGATGCTCGAAACGTGTGCTGACGCGACACGTTTTACGCTCGTTCCGCGAGGGTGTATGGAAGGAGGAGAGTGGATCGTTGTAGTAAAAACGAGTAAGGGGAAAAACACGAGACCCTGAATTCAAGCCATTATAACAAGAAGAGCAGCGTGTGTGAGTGAGAGCTGGGTTGGGAATAAAGAGAAGCGAAATGGAACGCGAAGGGTAAAAACGGAGATGGAATGACCGACAGAAAAAGAGTGAGGGTAAACGTTCGACGGATCGCGAATGGTGGGGTTAAAAAAATAGGGGAAAAACGTAGCGTACGGGGAATAGACAGCAGGGATAAACCCTGACACTACAGTTCCGAGGTCTCGCCGTCCACCCTCTTCCTACAACCCTCTGCAACAGCCTCCTACTCTACGCACGGATACCGCGTGTCAAACTCTCATGCACACGTGCTTTTGCTTTCTCTCTCGCTTTACGCCGCGACCACGTTGTGGCCTCGAAAAAAAATACGCGCTTTTATTCCATTCCCTCAATGAATGAAACGCGACCTAACAACCGAATGGTTATCAACATTTTCGGATCAGTCTGCGATAAGGAAGCGATTATTTTCCGACGGCATTCTGAAACATCGAATATCGTTACAATCGAGAAATAACAAAGTCGTTATTTTATTACGAATTATGATTTTTGTTTTCATAGATTTACTTCATTTTTGAGTGAATTTGTTGATTGAAGTTATTTAAGCGTCGAGAGAACGTCACCGTCGGCCGACGGAGCCTCTGTGCTAATTTTCATTCTCCTCTTCTCAAGATTATACATCCTTCTTAAATACAACGCTATTTTATTGCGAAATTGATTTCATTGGTCCACGAAAGACACACCTACGAAACGCCATTGTCGCGACGGCTAAGATGCTCGCTTAACTTTGCATTCAAATCTCTACCTTTCCTCAGCCACCCTCAGCAGTTTCTTCGACCCAAAACTTTTCCTCTCACTTGCCTTTACTAATGAAGGAAATATTGCATTTTCTTTATTTACCAAGCTTTTAATCATTCTTCTCTATTTATGATGAAAATGCAACTATCCTCTTCAAGTATTTCGGTGTCTAATGAGCTTGGAACTATTCTAATTACATAATTCATCGTTTCGAACTGGAATACGAAGAAAATGAAAAATGATCCGAGAAGTGGGGGAATAGAAAAAAAATTCTAACAAATTAAATATTTCACGAATAATCATACGTAGGAACTTTCCACGTTGTAGTGAATAACTTAGGAAAAACCTACTGATTAACAAATCTGTAGTCAATTCGCCTCAGCCACATTGGATTTCCTCATAAATAAACAACCCAGCACTTTGATATTTCTTTTGAAAAAAGTTCACATGTTATTGAAGTTTTTAAGGGTCTGCAAACATATCCATCATCATAAAGATGAAGCGATGTAGACACAATTATACAGCCACCACAAATATCCATTCATCATTGTATGACCGCGAACTTATTTACACCCGCACTCACAAAAACACAGAGCACAATTAGGCAGAATTGATGATTTCTCACAGGGATATCGTTAATCACTATGAATTTTATTTTTCATTGCATCCAATATATAGTTCTGTGGACTAGATGGAAACTAAATTAAAAAAAAAAAAACAAATAAGATGGCGATCTTGATGGACTAAAACTCGTTGGTCGAACGTCTTCGTTGACAGTAAGGCTGTGTTGTTCGATTGGTTGTCAGAAAAGCTATGACTCCGTTATCTCGGAATGTCCGATGAGGCAACTAACTATAATTTTGGGTCGGTACGTGTGAGGCAACAGCCGTTGACGCACTGGTCCATGCCTACACACGCAGCACAGCAGCATCATCCCCTTCCCCTTCATTTTCCTTTCCCTCGTCCTCTGTTCCCGCTGCCTCAGCCCCTACTCCGCATTTCCTCATCCTCTATCTCTTCCTCTTCCACTACCTCTTCCTCATCCTCGCATCTCGTCTCCCCCCGCCGAGCCGGAACCGCAACCCCTTCCCCCTTTCCCCTCCCCCGCCAACTTGGTACTCACACACCAACTCCATTCCACAACTATGTTCTCTTTCTCTCCCACTATTTACCATCTTTCTCCCACCTTAACCACCTTCAGCTCTTTATTGCGTTATATGCTACATTTTCCATTCACTTTTCGAGCCGATCAACGGACAATGTGAATAAAAATGAAAAAATTGAAAAGAAGAATAAAAGAAAAGCCAAATATTTATCTAGGGAACAGCCAAATATTTACGTTTCTGTTCTTCTTATCACGATACCACGATTTTTTGTTTGGAAATTGCACTGTTACTCGTGGAAACATATTTTGTTTTTTACTATCATTTTCTGTCGAATTTAATGAGTTTTGTTATCATCTGCCTCGAAACACCTGATTCCCAAAAACTTTCTGGTCATTACCGATGCTTTCAAAATGTCTTTGCACATTCGCGTTGCTAAAATTCACTATCTTTTCATTTAGCCTTTCTGCGACCTCTGGAAGCTCTGCTCCCCCATCAACGTATCCGTTGGTAACCTCTTTGTCCATCCGTAGTCGGACTTGAACTGAATCCACTGTACCATCGCTCGTGTCGTCCCTTCGGTTCCGTTTTATCTTTTGACAACCCTTTTTCGATCACCGTACTTTCATTCCCCATTCGTATAGCTTTTCCATCTTCATACCCAGGATTAGAGACCCCTTGTTGCAACCCGAACTGAAACACCCTTCAATCCGAACCGCTCGATCCAATCTCGCGTCGATTGTTTTCGGCTCATTTTAAATCTATACGCGATGACGCTATTAATTTATGCAACGCCAATCAAACGTACGAACTTTATAAAACATTCTTTGATTCACAAAAACTATGTTGAACCTCGACATGTATTTCTGCCAAAATAGCAAAGTGAATTCCGACATTGACGACCCGATAATTTATTCCATCATCGCCAGCCACCTTCCCAAAAAGGGATCAACCAAATTTCAAAGAATTTATGATCCTTCCAAGCTTAGATTGCAAAATATTCCAGAAATTCATCAGCAAAAGAATTAACAGTTGTAATATTCATGATCGATTGATGCATCGAGGGTTGAGGATGAAATAACACTGAATAGAGAAATCAGAGAACTAGGTACAGAGCACCTGATGAGAGACGATGCCAACTATCGGGGATATACAGTATTGACAAACGACCTAACAGAGAACGCCCAGCTCCGCAAGCCCGGCATGCCCCATGCAGCTCGCGAACCGTCGCATTCGACGAGATTCGAATTATCTCTGTTGGAGCTTGTCAATGCAAATGCCGTAGCTACATTCAATTACCGCTCGTCACGCCTCGATCAACCAGGGTCTTCGACGATAGCCGGCTGGTATGTTTCGGGATGCTTTCCACTGTTACCCAAGTGCCTCACATGTCTGCTTTATTGTAGTTATCCTTCGAATAGGTGAACCACTGTCTTGGATGACAGTTTCTACAGGAACACGTGTTGTCATTGAGGAACCTACTGAACAAATCTAGCCTTCTTGAGACCTGATCTGTTCTTCCCATTCCGAATCGAAGATTTTCGAAGTGCAGCGATGATGAATGATCATCACGTGTCGATATTGATTTTTATATGATTCAACGTTGATTATCATTGGAGTATTTTGATTACGGCTCCTAAGGTGTGGTTTAAACAATTGAAAGAAAGATTTTACAGTTACTCTTTTTGCCAGTGGCATTTTTCAAACAACAGTTCCCTGTGAATTTGATTGGAATATCGTGGAGAGACAACGGGAAGTTTGCTTAGAAGATTCTGACGTACCATTTGGATGACGATGGTCACAATAATTCCACTGATTTAGCTGAGTATCAACTTCACTTCGTTCACTACACTTGGATCAACACATTTGTGTTCAAAGCAACTAATCTTCGCCAGGGGACTTTTGATAATTGCAAACCTGCTGAAAGTATGTTTCCATTTTCCCCGTAAAGATGTCTTTAGGTTGATGGGTCCTGAACTAAATTCCAACAAATAGAACATCCGATTTAATCCGAATAATCAAGGAAAGAGAAAGTCCGAATAAAAATTGTTGGAAGGCAAACAACAAGGAATGCTAATGACAAGAGAAGTACGTCAACGTTAGTCTCGTGGGTACTGGCAACGTTTTATCCACACTTGTTCTTCAGACTTGTTCGTCTTTTACCTCTCCGCTAACCACCACCATCACGACCACCACCACCGCCACCAAGACCGCCTTCCTTTTTCGAGCTTTCTTCTGGCTTTCTCCCTTTTTCTGTTCTTCCCAATTCCGGCCAATTCTTTCACTTGTCCTGCCGCTGCTACTTCTTTACCGCCTCCTTTTTTATTCTCTTCATCCCTTCATCTACTGGTCGCTTGCTTCTTTATGTGTGTTTGCAGAAAAAAGTGTACGGTTTAGCTCGAAATATAGAGATAGCTATCGCTCCAAATGATTCTTTCCCCTTACGCGAGCTTCCAAGCTTTCCCACCCGCTTCACTGGCTACAAACATCATCCCCACCAACCAACTCCACCACCGAGAAGCCAAAAGGGTTGTGAACAACCTGGAAGGGGTACTGGCCGGCTGGCTGCTATTATCCTAGTGGGGGAAACATGTGTAGCACGTAGCCTTGATTACACGCGAGCTTGTAAAAATTATTATCATCGTCACGAGGCCTAACCTCACACTCCATTATACATTGCCCAAACATGGCCAACCCCTAGTTCAGAGTTCGGGTTATTCTGCTTTATTTTTCGTAATCTAGTAGTTTGTTGATTTATCATTTCATGATTTCTCATCGTATTTTCCAATCGCTTTTTTTATTTTTATTCATGAACATCCGAATTACCCCATTCTCCATTCGACAAATAAATCATTGTGGCAACGTACTGATTTCAAACCAACTGGTGTCGTCGATTACGGAATATTTTTACCCGCGTTAAAAAGCTGCGGAGAAACAGGTGGAACATTTAAAAAACAAGGTCAGCCAACGAAAAATCAATTGGTCGTTTCAAGGGGACTCTCAAGGTCGATAAATCCTTTGAATCTGTATTTTTGAAGTGGTACCATAAAATGCTTTGCAAGCCAGGGAACGTATTTTCTGAAAATTTAATGTTGTTGTTCTTCTATAAACTAACATTGTGCATTTACTTCCCAATTTGTTCGGACTCTCAATTCCCTTTTGGCAAAAAATCAACGAGCTTTACGTTTCCGTTTATTCGTTAAGCCTGCGATTCCGGAAAATCGTTAATTCACTTCTTTATTGACTCCGTTGGTTTTTGTCGGACAATTTTTGAAGGCAGTGTTTTTACAGCGTCATATCATAGCCATGAACCACTTGTTTTGAATACAGAGATTTTCTCAATTACAGGAAACGTTTTAACCACTTTGAGCTGTGCTCAACGACGGGACTAGTTGAAAAAGAAAAAAAATTATTCCTTTATTACTGTTTTTTAATTCTCGTACGCGTGCAAATGCTCTCTTAATGCCTTTTCTTTTGTTCTGAAAATGCGTGCGAATAAAAATTGCCATCTCTCTAGCCCGCTATCAACATCGCTTCATCCACCCGCTCTGGTTAATTCTCATTCGCTGTCCGGTGCAACGAGACTCGTTTTACTCTAGTTTGATCTCTGGCTCGGCCAAGTGGCCGATTTTTTTTTTTTTTTTTTTTTTTTCTTTTTAGCTTCCTCTTCCTCCGGCATACGGGGTAGTCAGAGAGGATTTCCAGCATGGCAGACTGGCGTTACTGATGTGTCAGCATGCTGTGTCCGCCGACCGTCGGTAAGCCCAGAGAGTTGACCGCGTCGACGACCACCACTAACATCACCACCACTCGATTGGGATGAAATCGTCGTTAAATTCTTTTTTTTATTCACGCTCTTACCGACTTATCTCTGCTTGGATTTTTTTAAAAAGTACTAAGTTTAAGATAGATTCGAGGGAATGTTGATCTGCCAGCTGTTTTACAAATGACCCAACCACTTCGGACGTCATTCTTAATTTTCTCATGATTTTCAATGATTTACAAAGTCAGAACTAACATTGGAGAATCTCATTCATGTATTTACTGTTTAATTTCGAGATAACTTATCATTTATTTCGTCAAATTTTCCACCTCCATTATATATTCCACTTGATTGTCAAAGACTGACAGTCTGCTCGGAATGCTTGGCCTCCTGTTGAGGCCAATGATCCCTCAATTACAATGGAATCATCTTGATCCAAGTTAACAGAACTTGTGAAGAGAAACGGAGCTAACTATTCGGAAATTGTTTTGTGGATTGACTCTTTCGAGGTAGTAACAGAGCCAACCTCTCTGACAACCGAATTCAGACTAGTGGTGAACCTGGATACAACCGCCGTGGCCGCCCTCAGCATGGTCGCTGAGAAACCAGGGCTTTCCCGGTTTTAGCTCGAAGTGGGGCTAACCACAAAATCGCGGAGGCAAGATGGCAAAAGTAAGCGACGGCGCGGAACGTCGTCGTAGGAGGCGTCTCGCTTCTTGCCTGGCCAGCCTCCCCACCAACGGCGCATCATCTTCTTCATCGTTCTCTCTTTTCTCACCAATCCCTAAAATGTGGAATTTTCTGAGCTAACGGTCACGAATACATGTGGCATTAAGAATAATAATGAAGCCAAAGAGTTATTTTGATACTTCTTTTTATTTGTTATTCCAAAAGCCATTCACCATCAGTGTCATTCAAAATCTGATGGATGGATGATGAAAAAACTCAAAAATCAAGTACGTTCGGGAAATCATAAAAAAATGCATAAAATTAAAACAAATTTTTGTTATCTGTCATTTAATTCAACGACGAATGACCATTTGAGCAATTTTTTCGTTCGTTATGTTTAAAAATAGTAGAAACAACGTATACTGAATGGTTGGTATGTGGTTTGGTGATAGTCTGGAGGTTTGCGGAGAGGTCGCCGCTTTCAGAGGGGAAAGGGGGCGTGCGGTTTGGGGGTTGGTTCCAGACGCCGTCGTGGTTCAGATTGAGCGAGACAACGAAGAAAGTAAAAGAAGATGGAACATCTGTGAGTGTGAATAATATATATTTATGATTTGTTACGTTGTTCATTTTTCTTTCGTTTTCTAATTTTTATTTTGCTCTTGGAAAATATAGTAATGATTGGCATCTAAGATAAAACGCCTTAGTGCTGTGAAACATTTTTTTAAAAAGCCATTTTTTGAGTTTTTGGATTTTCGTAATCCGGAATCCGTAATTTATTTTTCTCATTATTCTATCATTTTTATTCAGGATTATGAACAATTCAGAATCTCCCAAATGTCTACGAAGTTTAACAAGTTTTGGATAGAAAAAAATTATAAACGATTGAGTGTCAAATACGAAAATAATGGTAAACGAATTCGAGGTGCACTCTGATAGGCGAGAAAAATTTTCATCTCAGGATTTCGTACCGACCGAAGGCAACGTTTCACAATGTTTCACGATGCTAACCATTTTTCCTACAGGTGGCGATACTCGTGCTGTCGAATGAAGTCTCGTTCGACTGCTTCCGGAAAATAAAAATCTCTCGTTTAGAAAATAGATCTGGGTTGTAAAGTTAAATGATCAGATTGAGGTTTTATAAACAAAAAATGTTGACACGTTGGAAAATGTTGAAAAATAATAATAATCCCAAACTTGTGGCGTATTCATTCTAAAATTAACAATACAATGAAACCTTTTGTTATCTTTATGGATAAATTCGTAAATAAAAAAAGGGTCCTACGGATTTTAGTACAATGGACCCTGCAATAAAACTTTCATAAAAAGATAGCTCATTATCGGTGATAGAATTTCCATAGCGATTTATATCCACACAGCGAAAAAAAGAAATCGTCAGTTCACTAAAAATGAAGGTCATTGAAAGGTTTTGTTGATCGAGTGTGGTTTATTAAAAAAAATAAACAACGGGGAGTAGTTTCATTTTGTTTTATTGTTTATTGCAAAAATTTAAAAAAAATTGTCAAAGCAAAAATGACAGTGTATATCAATATAATTATAAAGCTACATCAGAAATTCTTAATGTTTTTTGTTATGATGTGAAAATAACAAAATAATGACTAGTAAATAGAAAAAGATCGAAAGTCGATTGTATAGTTATCAAGGTTTCGTTGAAAATGCGATTTATTTAGCCCGTGTCAGAATCATTGGCGCAGAGAAGTCCATGTTTGATTAAAATTGCATTGGGTAATTCGTGGGTCGATTTTAATTGATTCGAACGGACAAAAAAAATCAAGCTCGTCAATTAGACAGACGAGGCTGATAGCGATGATAAATAGTGCAGGGTTTCTCTGTCGATCAGATGACGAAAGAGAATATTGAAAAAAGAGGGAATCCAAATGATGTGCATAAAAAATGGTAAATTATGAAGAAGTAGAAGCAATTGGGGAAAAGGTGAAAAGAGAGGGATAGAGATCCTGGTTCCCTGACTCGAGTGTGTTCCGTTTGAGCGGTGGCGTCCGTGCAACCCGATGAACGCGTCACCATAGCGACCGGCGGTTGTTTTGTTATTGCGCGGAGGAGAGCAGGGCGGAGGTCGGAGGGCAACAGGGGTCACACTCACACATCGCGAAAGAAGCAGGAGCATAGGGTGTTTGAAGCCTCGACCAGGAGAGGCAAGGGGCTAACGCGGAGGGGAAGGAGGGTGTATGACAACAGGGGAAAGGGTGGCCGCCGCAACCACACTGTCCGGTCGAAAAACACATTCGCTCCTACTCGCCTCCGGAAAAGCCATTCTCCCCCCCCTATGCCTCGTACTCCTAATGAGAGTTCGATAAAGCGAATGTTACGAGAGTTTAGCATCCAATGCGTATCTTTTTGATTTTTTTTTTTTTTTTTTTTACTGATTTTTCGATGTTGGACCCTGTCTCGGGCAAGTGTGGTGAGGGATGCTCTTGGTCTTGACGAAACTATATACGGTTGGTTACAATAGTTAGAAAAAATTTAGGCTTCATTTTTTTAACTTTGTTAAAGAAAATTACAAAAAACGAGGAGTTTCATTGTTAGCAGTTTTTTTCTTTATTCCGCTACATAGAAAATTCAGTGATCTGTTAATTGAGTATATTTTGTTTTGGGATTCAGTCTAAGATGGATTTTATTTCCAAATATAGAATTATTTTTTATTTGGTTGGCGCTATGCGTAAAGCTAAAGAGAATTGACGTTATGAGTAGAATTATGGAGATGGGAAACAGTCTGTTGGAATACTCGAGTTGGAGTTGTGCGGGACAAGTAGAGGAAAAGTGAAAAAAGAAAGAGGAAAACTTGAAATACAGAGCACCCTCCGGATGGGCCGCAACCGGAAGTCACCGGAAACTCCCTATCAACGCGTCGGGATCTTTGCGTCGTCAGCTCAACCAGGGGAACAAATAAAGAAACGTGTAAAGGAATTCGGAGAAAGGGAGGCAGGAAAAAGAGCCGGAAAAAGAAAAAAGTATCGCAAGTAGCTCCGGTAGAGGGCGTTGTAACGATTTGTAGTGAATGAATTGATCCGAGAAGACAATCGAATTTTATTCCCTTTCTATAAGTTTTAAAAATCGAAGCTTTTTTCTGGAGAATGTCATTGGAAACCTAATCATAAATCCTGATTCATCAGAAGTAAAACGTTTCTACTTTTTATTACCAAAGGTTCTTGGTCTACTATCCCACACGATTTCCATTTACGAAATACTTTATACGACAAAAAGCGAAAAAAAAGGCACCACTTGTCCGTAACGGAAGCTTTGTGAAACTCGAGCAATTACGACCGAGCAATGTTTCAACTTGAAGTGTGTGTGTTTTTTTTTGTTTCCTCTTTTTCCATCCAGGGACGAATGAGTACGTGTAAAAAGAGTCCGATCACGATGGAACATAAGTTACCGATACAGGGTGGAAACCTTTGACTGTGTAATTACAGGGTGCTTGATGATAGAGTCTGTGGAGGAATCCCAGAGAGGCAAAAGTTGAATGAGCCAGCCAGATGTGGACGCTGAACGTAGAGTTTCTGATGCACGTCACTCGTTCAAAGAACCTCGAGTGGACAGATATTGGAAACTCTGGATACTTCAATGTTCCTTGTAGAAAGGAGCTGGTCGATTACTTGAGGTATAGAGTGCATATTTGAGCTTGTAATGACCTAGTAAGTGGCCTCACCTGTTCCATACATTTCTGCCACTTCTTTTGTACATTTAAGCCTATAGAATCCTTGTCCTGGAGGGTTACGTAGCTGGCTTAGAATTTATGGAGAGAAAGAACAAACCCATTGCTTAGGAAACGTTTTTAATCAAAAACACCCAGTAGACAATTTTGATGCATTTTAACTTCTAATAACACACTAAATAATGTTTTTTATTTTGTCAAAGAAATCTACTGATTTGTATGAATATAAATTTTTTTTCTACTCGAAGGATAGATATTTACACGGTTCAAAGTCTGCAATATCGTGACCAAACTAGATATTTAACTGAAAATGATTCTTTAAAACCTTTCTACAAAGTTGATCCATTTAATTGATGTCATTTTTTTCGTCTCTGAAACATTAGAACGGAATTGATCAATTAAGGACGAAAGGGCATTCGAACTGTGTCTCTGGTTAAACGTCTGGATCCGGTTTAAACAAACCAGGCGTTAACCCGAGAGCTTGTATGTTATATTATCGTGTAGGGGGATAAACTTATCGTTCATGTCGAACTTAAACGTTGTTTTGGGAAAGGGGAAATACTCCTGAGCAACTCGGTATCCGTTGCACCTGGCTTCACCTCTGGCCTAAGTTCCACCCTTTGCTGATACTAATTCGTCCTCGTTCAAGCCCTCGTGCCCCGTGCCATGAAAATTTGTACAGCAGCGCACCGGGCTAGCCCCACTGCTTAATTTACATTCACGAGACTCCACGGGCCGGCACAGATCGGCTAATTACCGGTTAACCGGTTGGCCGCACTCGGTATACTATTAAGAGGAGAAGGAGGTGGAGGTGGAGGTCTATGCCCGGCGACGGCCAGCCACTGCCAGACACCACGCAATGCGCTCGTTTCACGCTCTTGCGACGACCATTGTGAGCACTCGTGAGAACGTTAATGGCCATTTTTATTGTGTCCTAAAGTTCATCGAGTGTCATACAAAATTGGATTTTCAAAACTGATCGAATTGTTGGTTGGCTTCGTTCTCGGTCAACATGTAAATAGGTACTAATAAGAATGAATATTCTGCCGAACGCTAATGAAAGTTGGTGATTGCTATCATGGAAGAAAAAAAAATAATAGTGTGGTTTTGATTGTTTATTCCCGCACAGATCTCGTAAAAGGTCGATTTTTCAATGCAGTTGGTTCTCTTTAAACTGTTAATTGAGTTGAGTGCATCAAGATTTTTCATCAAACGCTCGAAGAAGACTTGATAATTTGAACGGCATTGAGGAATTAGTTCCGCTGGGATGTTTTACCTGATCGTTAGGCAGATGCGACGTATAAAGCGTTAAAAATGGTGTCCTAGCATTTAGAGGCTGACGTCTATAACTTGGGAGTAAAAAAAATCGTTAAAAAGCTGAGTTAACGTGGGTAATACTATCACACAAATGGGAAGCATCAAATAGGGGTATATATCTTTGGAGTCTCCGGGCATTGGAGTTGGTGGCACCACCAGCACCCTAACCGCGGTTCGGGCGTGGAACGGCCAGTGGGTATTAACTAAAAACCGAACCACCGAGGCAGAGTCGCTATGCTTTAGCACGTATACTCGGCAGTGGCACACCGCGTTCGGTCAAGCCTGGTGTTGCGCGAGTGGAGGATGAGGTAGAGGAAAAGTGAGAGAGAGAAAAAGAGAGAGAGAGAGAGAGAGAGAGAGAGAGAGAGAGAGGTAGGGTTGGAGTTGAGCTAGTCGCGAGAAGAGGTGAAGAGCGAGGAGAGGGTTGAATCGCAGATCGCAAAGGGGGAGTTGAAAGTAAACTGGACGAGGGGTAGTCGCGGAAGGTAGAGTGGTCGGAGGATCACCGTTGTGGACTCGATGAGGTTGAGTAGAGGGCTGGTAGAACACTATGACAAGTCCTGCGTGCACCCGAAGCTCGTTTCAACGTACGAACGATCGGTGCTCGTCGCGGGTTCGTATAAGTGTACAGTGTAAACGAGGGCCACAGCAAAGAGGGGTAGGGGTGAAGCTGTAGTGTCCACTACCCAACTTCAGCCTCGCGAGAGTGAAAGTGCGAGGGAGACAGTACGAACGGTTTGAAAAGGGAGTTGGGTCGAAAGGGGTATGGGTGGGGCTCTACGGGGGTGGAAAATGCCCACCCTGTCCATCATCCCCTCGTATAGAGCTCGGCGTCGGTGGTAACCGAGCGTCCTGCTCGCCTCATTTTGTCAGGCCAGGCAACCGGAGGTCTCGCTAGTATCACCAGCGTTGGACCGAGTGAGAAAGAGGTATGTACACATAGCCGAGGCCCCGAAAGGGGTGTATTTTCTCTCTTCGTCACTGTGTACAGTCTACAGGCCGCCAGTGCATGCATCCACCAACCAAGCTTGTAGAACATAGTCTATCCAGCTGGCTGGGTTGTATCACAAAGAGAGACAATGCCCATGAACACTCCATTCTGTCTGGTGGGCTTATAGGGTTGATGGAATCCTGCGTCGGGGATGATGCAGATGATGGGAATTGCGAGTAAAAAAAAGAACGTGGAGCGATGGTCTGGATAATACAAAAAATCACTTGTTTCTAGACACATAGATGTCAGCATGATCAACGATCATATGGAACGACTGCAGAACAGATGTGATTGATTTCCCATTTTTGTAGACATGAAATTCGTTTTTCTCTCTTTCTTTTACTAACAAAAGAATCATAACTTAGGGTCTCTAATTGGCTGATAGCTCACTCAAGGGTGGTAGTGCATCGCTGCTACTATTATGATTTCCTCTTGCTCGCCGTTTCCACTTCCAACAACAACCTGGCACAGTTTTCTACATTGAAATATTCAGTACTCTAATGGGTTGCATCATTAGCTGATACTTTGTGGATTTGCAATCTCAATCAATCTGTATTATATGCCACTATGAACATCAACGTATTGGTAGTTCTTGATGTATCCCTAGTTCGAAGGTTTACATGTGTATAAAAAGTGGAGAGAAACCAAAGTATCCAACGAATGGACAGGGATACAAAAAAGTGCATTAAAGTGACACGAAAAGGTGGTCCTTTTCCGAGCAACCTTATCGTAAATTTGAGTCTAGTTGTATAACAAATAATTTTGGCGTGGACGAGCGTGTCAGTAAAGGATAAAATGTACAAGGTAACAGGGGGGGTGGGGAGGGGGAGGACACAGAGGAACAGAGAGGATCGCGCTTGGCGACCTCGAGAGCTCACGAACATCAGTCACTTCGGTATGTGTACTTTGAGTATAGGATGAATATATCTGGTCGTAGTGAGAGGAGGTTGGAGCCAGCATTTCGCGGTGTTCGGGGTGTCGGGGGTGGTTCACCATAGTGTACCACGGGTACTGAAATTCCGGGGGAGGGATGAGGCAGTGGGAATGGGTTCAGGGAGGAAAAAGGAGGGTTGGTTGGGATGAGGTGAAGGAGGAGGGCAGAGGTTGGGGCAAAGGGTGCTGGTGCTTGGGGGGGTGAAGCTAGGCGGCGAGCGGTACGACGAGTGGGTGGCCGCGGGCAGCGACGGTGAGGGTATTTGTTGGCGCGAGTGGCTAGCCAGTCGGATTACCACCACGCAGGGTTAGCAGGAATAGAGAGAAAGAGCCCAACGTTGGCAATGTGGTGGTGGAGGGCATTCAGGAGTGAGTAAATGAGAGAGTATGAGCGTTGTCCGAATGTGCCCAACGTGGCAAAGAGTGAGATGAAAAGTTCGTAGGCAACCCCAGTGTGGCCGCTAGGGGTTGCCAGAGTTAGCTAGGTCTCTGATAGAAAGTAGGATAGATATATGGAACGAAGGGGAAAAGCACGAGGTGGCGAGTGACGCGGTACGCAGCGGGAGCGTTGGATCACGAACCACTGGACCGACATACAGTGCCACTCGACGAAAAATATAGCCAGTATAGCGCAAAAGGGATAGTGGAGGATGAGGAAGAGGTGGAGGAGTGTTGGTTGGGTCGGAAGAGGCGAGCAACCGCCGCTGGTAAAATTTACACGCATCACGAGGGTCCGCTCGGTCACTCGTTGTGCTGAATGCCGACGCGGTTAAAAGAGCATCGCTAATGGCCCTGCTTGGTTATTTTGTGGATTTTTATAATACGGAAAGGACGCTCTTTCCACTAGTTCCCTCATTCCATCCACCAGACTTCGTTTTTTTTCTGTTCATTTGTATTGGAACACGCTACTTTTTCATGTTTCGTTGCCACACTCTTTACCACTTCTAGGTCCGTCACATTTTTTTTCTTTCAATTCACCGTTGATTTGATGCTTTGATCAAGAGGTCACTGTGAACAGAAGCGAAGTGATCTGCTGTCTTTCTGGAGTCATCACTTATACAATGGTATTTTTAGATCAGAACAAATGAAAGCTAGGCCAATGATGTCAGTAATCTTATCCATTAATTCTTCCACCTGCAATGACGCATGGATGAAAGTATCTCATCAAAAGTAGGCCAAATAACTATTCGGCGGAATAATTAGAATGGAGGCAAAGTGAAATGAGTGAAACTTGGTAACCACTTTTTCTGGCCACTCTATTCCGTTATCAAAGCCGTATACATTTTTCACTTCATTCCAATGTCGTATCATGTGCGTAATATGACCTACACGTCTGGCATATAGTGTGCACATAGTGTGCAAACAAAGAAAGGACCATAGGAACTGGAACTGAACAAAAAGATGTGGTTGGAGGTAGCTACATGAAACCAACCTCATCAAACGACCACGACCTGCGCTCATACGGTTCAGCGGAAAGGTCGCAAGGGCGAATGAGCAGATAGACAGAGCTTTCGAATAAGTGGAACAGAGAAAAGGAGAAACAGAAAGAGGACGAGAGAGAGAGAGAGAGAGAGAGAGAGAGAGAGAGAGAGAGAGAGAGGGAGGGAAAGAGAGAAAATGGGAAAGCATCGAGACTGGCAGTGGCTCAGCGCACTCCGCAAATTTTCACCCCCTATAGTTCGTTTTTGCTCGGCATCCAACGGCACCCCGGCCACTGTACCGCCAGATCAATGGGGGTTGCTAACACGGATAGGTATATGTGTCCGCGAACAAACTCAACCAACGAATGGATGAACGGACCTATAGATGGGCGAACTCCGAGCTTGCTTGCCTCGTTGCAGGCTCGGCATGTATGGCTTTGGTTTAGTGGTGAGGCAGTATCATGATTCAGGATGCAAAAGTTTTTCACTAAACTTCTGGAAACTTTGGATGTTTTGTTACCGATACTTCAAATTTCAGCCTCGTAACTTCACTTGTGGATAACATCCCATGAAATATCCCATATGGGAAGTACGGAAGATCGGCCTGCTACGATTTTGGATGACATCCATTGAATGACTGTTTCAATCGATCTGTTTCCGGCATTACTATATACACATCCAATTGATTGCCTATTTCAATGGTGGTTCCTTTGAACCATTGCCCTCGTCTGGTTGCTGTTTTTCTAAACTTCACCACAAATTTTCGTTGTGGAACATAATTCCATGGTTTTGTTCAGTACCAATCAGGTCGCGTTGCCCACAGCCCCATCTTCAGTTGCAAAGTGCATGAACTGGTCCTGCCTACCGAATCCCACGATCGCCATTCCTAATTCAGCTCCTTGTTACAAGAATAGTATCTCTGGTGGCTAGTGACAACGTACACCGCTGCCGGGATCGCGATCCAATCGCCGTTCCGATTCAGCGACTCGTAAAACAATACGCGGCTGATTACTCGATAACTCTTGTGGAGGAAGCAACGTTAAGGGGAAGGGGGTGGACAGAAACGCCGGGTAGACCGAGGGGAAAAGAGAGGATATGGCAACGCTAGAGCTGCTATAATCTCTACCCAAACTCCCTCCCCCTCCCCCCCCCAAACTCTCTATCTCATTCTAGCCTTCTGTATTGCCGTCGCTGGCCAGGTTTTGCGATTCATAGGCAACGGAATTACCGATTCACGCGCCACTGAAGCCGCTCCGTTCGCCTATACGCATACTATCATTCTATACGTATATAGTTGAATTTGCGTACAGGGGTGGTAAAGGGTGTATAACACGATAGAAAGCTCGCACTCGACGATATAGTGAAATTCACAGGATAGTGTTGAGCGAAGCACACAGGCCAATGCTAATCGCGTTCGCTCCAATATCCTTATCGAGCCTATCGAATTATCCTCTATCACGCTTTTCATCGTAAAATCTAACGCGCTTTTTACATACATATCTAATTTTTCAAAACATTATTCTATTTCGCACTTTTCTCTCCTACATAACTATTAGGTCAAATAATCGTCTGATTATGTACTAAAACGACTGTATTTTAAATACCAGCGTAAAAAGCATGAGAACAATGAGACAACTCGCAACAGTATTAGTCAATTTTGACAATTAGTTTTTTCTTGGTGCACGCTTAACAATATTACCAATGAAATATACTCAGAAGTGATTTGAAAGATCGAATTCTTTAACAATATTTGCAACGTGTGATGAAAAGTCGTTTGTTTTTCGAAAAAGACTTCAAATAAATTTCACTGTGTTGTATCGTCAATAATTTCTAACAGTTATTCCTGACCAAATAGTGATAATGAACTATTGTGCTTCCAACGACAATTATTGACAAAAAAAAAATGAGAATAATAGGCTTTTTTCATGGTTTCAGAAAAATTTGTTTTGGGCTCTCATGAGGTTTGTAAAATGATGAAGATTTCGAACGTTGAGGTTGAATGGGTGTGAGAGCTGCTCAAAAAATTCTTTAAAAACATATTACATATAAGAAAAAAAACGTAATAGTAGTCCTCGGAAAATAGAAACATCTGCTTGGTGTATCACTCCCTCCGGGTCGGCAATGTCCGCGTTTAATCAGGTGAACATCGATGTGCAGGACAATGATTTTGAGAGACACATGGGTGGGCAAAGGGAACTCAAAGCTGGCCGAAAGATTTCATACGATGGTTTTACGCAACTTCCACCGTTCTTTCTTTCCATTGTTTTCGCCATCTTATTTTTTTTTTTTATTCTCTTTCCGCTGTTTTATTATCCATAGCGGAAAATTGAGACAAGAAAATATAAATGGAGGGAGAGATCGAGACCGGAAAAGAAGAAGAAAAAAGTAGCTCCACAGACTGGCCAGAGAATCGCGTATTCACAATTCCGCAAACGTGGAGAGAAAAAAAAAGATCAAAAAAATGAAATAAAAGAAGAAAAAATCGAAGGATGAATGGACTTTCTCGCTCGAGCAAACGAGTGATGATTCCCGCTGAGAGATTTGGGAGGATCAGTTGCCGAGGATGCGGCGACTAATCTTTCTCGGGACATGAAATCGTAATCTTCATTGGACCCCAACTTTTCTCTTCTCCTCTTTCTCTTGCTTTTCGCCTCGAGTTTCCAGTACGAATATCACGTGCCCTTTCACCAGTCGTGTAATAATTCTTGAGATGGTCCCATGTGTTTCGAAGTAGTCATGGCAGATGGCGTAACTAGTACTGGCTGATGCAGAAGATTTAATTTCTAGTTGGAAGAAATCTGTTGCCACCATTACTTCATTTTCTCATAATTTCGATTCCTTCGTCGGATTATTCATTCGATTTCCTTTGGTTTTATCATTCAATCGATCAATTTTCTTAGTGAAATATTCAGATTTAATTTTTTCAATATTCAATTACTTGTTGGAATAGTCGATAAAAAAATAACAAAGACTATAAGCAAATTTAACATTTAAAAAACAGTTGAAAGAATAATTAAAAAGAATCAGAAAACAAGGGCTTAAAAAAAATTCCTTGTTTTTGTAATGTATCCAAATAAACAACCGTCTCAACAAACATTACAAATCAAACTTACACCATAAAAGATAACGAAGCAAAAATACTATAAAGAATAAAAGGACCAGCATACTCTCAGTTGGTCTTTGTTGCTCACCGCGGTAGACAGAGAATCTCACTAAAGAGGCTGAACAAACAGATTATCTATGGCTCGCCAATTCAGAAGGCACGGTGTATCACTTACCGAAAATCTTCGTACAAATCCGATTTAAAGAAGACCTCTCGAAATCTCTTGGAGGATACCAGTTTTTCTGTCTGCACAAATATACGTAAGCGCATCAAATCGTTTAATCCCTTTTCCTTTTAATCTCTAAGTAAAACGAGTGCGATAAACTACTTTTAATGTAAACAATCTTTTTGTGTATATAAAACTTGATCGATTCTATCATTGCGATTGGCTTGTTAAACGATTTTCCATTCAAAGAATAAGAATTTGTTTTTAATAATTCATTTTTTCAATTTATTTGACAGCTGCATGAAAAACTAGTTGAAATATTTTTCCTTCCCCCTATGGACTGAGATTTTATGTTCCATGTCAATGCTAGTTCTTTTTTTGTGCCGGAGGACCCGAAAACTTCTTTTATTTTGCCCGAACATCATTTTTTTTTATGAATTAGGTATAAACTCGTCGTCTATACTTTCTGATTCCAATGAAAATAAACTCGAGAGTATAGACGACGGGAGGTGTGAGATTTAGTCGAGGTCCACATACGATAGATTCGTAAGCCTTGTGTGTTGTAGACGGAATGAGAGAAGGGAAAAAAAGTCGATTGACAAAATGGATAATCCTTGGGTGATTTTGAGCCTGAGTTTCATCTCGTCCTTTCAAATTTCCCTGCTGCCTTCCGCATCTTTCATGCTGTTCTGTTTTGATTTTTTTTCTTACTGCAACAAGATGTGTAATGGAATACCAAAAAAAAAAAGCAAAGAAAAGAAAAGAAGAATGGATGCACTCGATACTTGTGCAAACACTCGACATCCCAACTCGAGTCTATGTTTATCCTCTTAGCAGGATAAAAAAGAGATTTCGGGAGCCTTGAGGCGAACCGATCCTGGTTTATCTGACAGTTTTTTTTTCTCTTTATTTCTTATTTGTTTATTTTTTCATACTCTGTCATCTCATGCTCTCAAGTGTTCTGCTTTGTAGGCACTTCGAATTACAGGCGATCTTCTTAGCTCAATAAAAAGCTTGTAGCAACGTTCTCAAAAATTCGTACACTTGTGAATAATATTTTAAGGACATGACAAATTTCGAAGGTCGTATCGTAACTTTGTTCAGTTGAGTGAACCGAACCAAGTCTCGAACATAAAGCTGGATAATTGTGCTAACAAAAGGGATAAGAGGAGGAGGCTGAAAGCATGGACAACGATATTCTACTACCCTTATATTGCATACATATATATATATATATATATATATGTTATATTATGGGGTTAAGGGGTATATTCTACTCTCGACATTATTGGGAATGGCTCATCAGAAGAGGATTGGATGGCGAAAATCAGCTTGGATAGAGAATAGGAGTATGGTGGCTATATTGCCTCATTAATGTCTCCTCTTTGCGAGTAGTGGTGGCCACCAGTTCGACCCACATCCAACATTTCTGCCCATCCGACGATATCACAACCCTATCTTCGTAGCTGGCGAAATTGGACTCTTGAAATGAGCGGAGGGGCAATGGCAAGGGTAAAGGGTCGCAGGTCGCTTCGTGGCCAAATCCTAAGTAAGGTCACCCAAGGACAATTTCCGGTCGCCATCTTGGATCCAAGGACATTCACTCACGAGCAACAGTTCGACTATGAGAGAACGCGTTTGCTGCTGGAAAACGACGAGGATAACTGCCCAAGAAAATTAACCTACGCGTCAGGGAATGGAGCTTTGTAAAGGGAATTGCTTTTACTAAATTGGAACTCGGTTGACACTTGTTTTCGAACTTTGATCAAGTTAATCGGAGTCTCCGAGTTCTCGGTTGAAAGTGAAGAACAGTTCATCATTGTGACTTTTTGTCAAATGGTTTTTTTTTCAACGACAAGTTACTCACGTTCCATTGTGTTTGGTTGATTTTTTTAAATTCTCTACAAGGTCATTTTTTAATCGTAGCTAATGGCGAGAATTTCGTGGAGAAGTAAAAAATAAAGTAATCTATTGTTGAACAGAAAAGTGTACGTTTATTGAGCTGCAATGACGAAGCAATCTGCTAGAATTCTCAAGAGCCTAGAGTTTGCAAGATCCGAGAATTGTAATTGACAACATTTCCAAGTCGTGGAACATTTCACCCCTTTCTCTTGACTGCGCAAGGGATCATGGTCGTTTGAATCTTCGCTAACGGATTTGTAATTCTCCCCGACGGCGACGACAACGATTCGTGAATTCTTCACCCTCCTAAGATCCAGTTCCGTGTTAATTCCAATAGTCTCTTGGCTTTAACAACCCTCTGACTTTATGAATGTTTAATACTACCCCTTGAGGTCACTAGATTTTTTTTTTCTTAACCTTTGCTCACTTGCAACATTATAGAGCCTTTTTGTTTATATTTTTCGATTTCTTTAATTTTGTTTCAAACTAGATCGAATTTAAAATGATCAAAAAGAACAATGCAAATCTCAAACTTTAAACTGTTTTTTAAAGTCCCTGGAAACGCCGACACGTCGGTAAATTTTATCAGATAATGAGTAAAGTCTCAACAATTCAAAATTCCACTCAATCAAAAGAGTTTAACGATAAAGAACGAAGCACCAGTGGTTTTATGAAAAAGGTATAAATGCCTACTCTCGACTCGATACTCGATTGATGTTCCACTCTCTTTCTGTCGCTGGTTAGATTGTTGCGATGTTGAAAGAGAATTAGTGACACACGTAGTTACGAGTTTCAATTCGGAGCATGGCCATTTCATCAATTATCTTTGGTCGTGACGAGGGTCGTCAGCCGCGACACAAAGAATGCAATATGTTTCGTAATGAAGTGAATTTGGAATTCGATAATCAGTCAAAAGTGTGAAATTCGTCAAGGGACTCATCAATAAATCAATCACCAATAAAAAGACGACAGTAAAAAGATCGATGCAGGTGATGAAATGATTGATTAACGATCATTATCAAAAATTCTCTCTCTTTTTTTTTTAAGGCCATTGTATAAAATACTTGATTTTTCGTTTCAAAATCATTGAAATTATTTATGTTTGATCAGTGATCGAATGCGTGCACGAGTTTTTCAATCAAATATAGCGAAACCAACGCATCGCTAAAATACTCCATTTACGAATCAATCAAAATGATTAAATCCTTAGTCACACATGTTCAAATAAGTTGACCTAAAAACTGATTTATCAACGTAACAACATTGAACTAAATAATAATGAAAAAACAAAGTTCAATTGTTTGAAATCCAGAAGGGCCGTGTGCCCCAGAGGAAAATTTGCATCATTTTCAGCCACGTGTAAATATTGTTTTGTGTTTCAAGAGTCTGTATTAGACGGTTTCTATATTTCATACGTAGAAATAAAAGGAAGAAATAGTAAATGTGTGTGGCGTGGTTTACTGGAGAAATTTCAAACTCAAGCTCACCAATAACCGGTGGAAAATCGGGTTGGACCGAAACGTTGTCCCCGTATACGGTCCTTAATTCGAGTCAAGATTACAAATTGATTCCGTAGCAGTCTGTATATGAATCAGGCGTCACGTGTTCGGGACGCACCCCTCTGGACACGTACCAATACACGTAATCGTAATAGCGATATATATATATATATATGTGTGTGGTCTTTCTAGAGGACCGTGTGCACATGCGTTCTCTTCTGTCCTCTGATGGCAGTGGTCAGGGGGA
>JACEOJ010000109.1:172246-187119 GCA_013761285.1 Campoletis sonorensis
AGCCTCCTTTAACCCCTCCCGCCCCCAACCATTATTTTTACCACCCCATTATTTATTTTCCAAACCCAACCTCATTTAGGAACTTCCCAGAGTAAATTCTGCCCTGTCGAAAATGCTATCTCGTAATTGACGTATTTCTGAAATATCTGGGAATTCTGAAATGGGAGCACATTTTTTTTGGGTCATGACACATTTTGACACTTCTAGATGCCTTTTAACACTTAACACTCTGATATCATTTTCGTGATTATTTTCAATGAGATGAGAGAGAGAAATCATAATCACGTGATATATTTTGTCATTAATTCTTCTGGATACGATTTCGTATAAACTTTACGAAAAATGTGGCAGATTTATTGAATCGTTCTCAACGTCCTTTGCAATACGAATGACTCTTTTATTTCTATCGATAGACAATCAGAATAATACAAAAGGTTTCCTCGAATAAAGTGTTTTCGTAGGCCATAATAACGACGAGTACGAATAACGAGACGAGGTAGCGAAGAAGAGAAAGTGTAGAGTAAGAAAGAGAGAAGGAAGTGGGGGTGGAGAAAAAAGGAAGAAGGCTAGCGTGGCTACAGGGTAACATAAATATTCGTACTTTCTAATCCCCTTAAAGTATCGCCGTAGCCCAGTGACCCAAAACCCCAAGACACCGGTCGACCGACATAGCCTGCACCCCAAATAAGTATTTTTGCCATCTTCTTGCCTTCTTCTCCTCGTCTCCGAACTCGCCCCTTTTACCATTGCATATTGGTGTCACGGTAAGAATCATCGTAAAGCGTGCGAACGGGGGAAACACACGAATTGCGCCTTTTTCCTCAAATATATGCCTCGAAAAAGGTGGCTGAATATAGTTCTCAAGCAAGTCAAATGCGAGGGCTTATATTTGCTCGATCTACGAGCCAAGGTTTCCATTCGTCAAGGGATGCCAATTGCGGTGACCTCCTGACTCCCAAGTACCTGATGCACTTTCGAGCAATGGCAAAATACAATTTAGACACGCGTTACTCCACTTCAAAGCAATGGGATGACCGAAGAAACAGAGAAAAAAAATCTCAGATAAAATAGAAGCGGAAAAATCAACTCCTAGAATTTTCTAGTGCTTCAGCTGCTTCATACCGCGCACAGCAGTTCCTTCCAATTTCTCCGAAACTAGGACGTGGAATATTTCTCGTGTATATAAATTTTTAAAGCCCCATTAAGTGTGAGGTTCTTCAACACTTTTTGTACGTTTTTGCGAGCGAAAAATCATGCAAATCAGGACGAATTGAATAATTTCTACGATTCAATTAGGCGAATATAATTGGCAATCCATCCGGCGATTTGAAGTAGTGTTTGAATCGTCAAAAGTGGATTGTACTGACTGGGAGAACGCTCTTTCAATCTAATGTAAACGATTTATAGGACGAATAGCTCAATTAAGAACCTCAGAAAATTGAAAGCTCACGAATTCATGGATACATCCTGTTTTTATGCTTTCGAGACTATTCATCTCATACAGGGTCATTTTGACCCAGTATGTTGATGAGGGGATGCCGGATCATTAATCTGGATAATATCAATAATGCAAAAACTATGATTTCTTCAAAGTAAAACGCTCGCACTTTATTAAAAGTCAAAGTTTAGATCAATTAATCTAAACAATTGAATTTGATATTTTTAAAATTTTTATGATCCCCACAATTTTAGGCTGACACAAGAAACCTCCGGGTCAAATTGACCCAGTATGTCTATGCAGACGCCAAATTCCAGTGCGTTAACGAACGATCAACAAAAAATATTTTTTAAAACCATTTTTGTCAATGTTCAGGTGAGTTTCAACGTACATCCATTCTCGTTTTTATATTTCGTCTGTTTGCACACAACTGTTGTGCAAGACATTTTTCAGATGTGAGTGAAAAGCCGCAAAACTTTTCCTAATACGTTTCGTCGTGCATGAGAAGTTTACTGACACGTATTATACGTGCGGAAAGGCGTGACATTTTGGTTCAAACGGAAGAAGATGCAAGAGTCACAACGCTAACTCTGTTCACCGAAACGAATCTTTGAGTGTTGCTTTTCCGAATTGATGCCATTGAAAATCGGAAAAACCTTCGTCATCGTTTTCAAAGAGGATTACGACCTTAATCCGATCAATTGGAAATTCATCATTGTCGGTCATCGGATCAATGAAAGGAGCCACCGACTATAGAGGATCATCGGTGAAAATTGCGTTGGCCATAGATTCGAGGGATCCTTAAAAAAACATTTTTAAGTTTAACTAAACCGGAAACGATTTTTTTTAGTAGCCTTTCTTTTTTATAGCACCGAGAAACTTAGTAAAAATAAAAATACATACCATACAACAATTATGATAATAATAAAATTCAAATAATTTATTTCATAAGTTGTTCTTTTTCAACATCAATTTCCAACAAATCTGCAAGAACCACTCCAAAAAATCCATCATTTTCTCAATTTTTATGCGATAGTAACGATTTTATGTAAACTTCGCATAAAAATTGCCAAAATAATCCAAGTGTTTTTTTCTCTTTAGTCAGCTCGTCAGCTAATTTTTTATTCATTTCAATCGATCGCGCACCGTTCCCACAATAATAAACTGTGCAATTTTGCAGTGTAGTATTTAAAAACAATAAAAATATATTTGTCTTGCATATTCTTAAGGGAAACGATAGTCGATAGTATTCTTTTCACGTATAAAAAAAGTGGTTGCTTTAATAAAACGGCAAAGCAGTGTGTGTTGATAACGTTGAGGCCAGAGAGCAGGCAATATATTCGAGCGACGAGACGTCAAATGTTTGCTCTCGATGTAATCGGATTAATATCCGGAGCGATGTTACTAATGCCGTAGGCGGTATACGGTACGAACGTCGCGTATACTCCGCACAGCATCCCTGCATCATTGAATATATTGAACGAAAAATATTCACAAATTTACGAAAAAAAAAGAATTAAAAATAATGTCATTTTTGCAAAAGAATTTGTTGGGTCTTTCCTTTTTTTTCTGCCTCCGGAGATGTTTCGAACAACTTTTGTTTAATGTTACTTTACGATTATAGCTGTAAACGGAAGGAAGAATATTGACCAAAGGTTCCATTGGTAAATACCAACGGTTTTAGGTCACTGGGCTAGGAGTTGCAGTCGAAGGGATGCTGCTGTTTCTTCCTGTCAAATACAACGCCTCGGTCATCCAAAGGGACACGTGAAAGTGTACAACGAATATTTATAAGCTTTTCTCTTTCTTTCTCCTTGGAAACTCTTCGAGATGGACGACAAGGTATTATTTAACCCGCACGCGATTTTACCACTTTATATGGATAGTTGTAGAATCTTATTTCGTGGAGGTCCTCGGGACAAAATCAACGGTGGCGACAGCTCGGGTCGTATAACTTGCTTACCGTTCGGGCCACAAGTTCTATAACTAATATAGCGAAGTACCCTTAAAATTTTGTCTTTATTTTTCTCCAACGAGCAATCTCTCTACCTCTCTTTCGTATTTTCTTCTTTCTTTGACGTTACGTATCATTCTGACAGGACCATAAAGTTGACATTTCCATTTTGCAAAAGGGAATATTCAGTTTTCGATATTCCAGCCGGGCGGCCGTACAGAAGCTGGAAATATTTGTAAATTATTCCAACGTATTCGTTAATTGCTATGAAAATAATGGGATTGCGAGAGAATTTGAATGAATGATTTTATTCATCCCCAATGTTTCGATCTTAATATATTCGTCAGATAAAGTCCCGATGCTTGAGAAAGAAATGTCACGCATGAGTTAGTCGTCATCTTGGGATAAACATCTCAAGCAAATGGTGTAAACTAAATTTTGGAAAACTTTATGACACGCGCCTTACCCTCGGTTCACTGGTTGGACTGCGTGTTACGGTGTGTTTTGATTTGTGACGAGGCGTACGCCACCGTCTGAACTTTCATGCTTTTTCTTTCTCTCTTTCTCGTTCTCTTTCTCGCTGTCGTAACAACTACTGCGCCTTTTCTCGCCTCTACCCACGCTCCAACTTCTTTTCGTAAAAGGGGCCTTATGGCTTTTCCTCCCGTTTTCGTTTGTTGCTTACAGTTTTGTTGAAGGCTTCTAATACATCGTGTTTAGCTTTCTTTCCTCAAACCTCCCCTCCCCCCCTTCCCTTCCTTCTTTCTTTCACACGAGAATCCCTTCGAGTCAGCCTCCGCGTCTGTTTAACGCTCAAGGGTCCCCTTCAACACCGCTTTATTTCACCTTTCGGGAATTATATGGCGCGTGTCTCGTCCCACTTGGTGGTGGGATAGACACATTTCTCATAGACGAAGAACCTCCAATGTACGGGATGCCCAAGAATTTGAAAGACTGTGAAATCATGAAATTCCGATAATAAAAGTTCTCATGAGCTTTCTTTTTCCTCTGATTTATCAATCTTTGTGAACGGTAGCCAAGAAGCTAATTCACTGATAAGATCAAGAGGGTGCTTTAAATTTAAAGCTGCATTTTATGTTTCCTCCAAAAATAAAGTGAATGAAGTATTGTGAAATATGTTTCATTTTTGGCATGAAGAGCATTTAGTCCGAATCGTGATTACTGCAAATAGCATTTTGCAAGAAAGTGTTTCACCCAAACGACAACGATATTCTTTTCGAAAAAACAAAAAGTTTTTCCAATGCGTACATTTTTTCTACTTGAAAAGAAATTCTACAAGTTGACTGTATTTTTCGTAGTCTCAGCTGTTTGTTAGCCTTTAATTGTATAGCTAATGCAGTGCTAAGTTAATCGATTGAAAACCCATTTTTCAATCTATAAAAAAAAAGTCTGAAGCGCTTGTAGCAACTTTTACTTTACCTTTTGAAAAATATATGGCACGAGGTTGTTTGGTGTTGTTAAAAGGGGGAAAAAATCACGTAATAAGTTGTAGCAAGATCGGGGAAGTGACTGAAAGTGAAAAGACGCAACGAGTCAAATGTCTTGCACTCGGTTGGGGTAATTTAGGGAAAATATCGTCCCGGTAATATAATGTCGCATGGAAAGAAACCCTAAAGCATGCTCGATGCATCCATTCCCTTATTTTTATATCCTTGTCTATTTTCTCTTTAGGAAAATATACGTAACTATTTTCTTTTTGTGTTCGTTGCGTGAAAGTTCGAAGATTCCACGTGCCAGGAGCAACGTAAATTGTGCCCATACCCGTCCAAGAAAACCGCTCATGTTTTATTGCAGAAATATAGACGCGCGTACGAATTTTCAAAACTTTTCTCTTACGCAGCCGCGCGTTGGTTGGCTTAACTCAACCAATGCAATGGGCTGCAGTAAATCATTGAATCCTTGTACATACCGAAACTGTATAACAGAGTTGAACATTTTACTGGGTCAGTTTAACGGCCAATCGATCGCTCAAAATCTCTCAAGTAAGCCCCACATTCCATTCAGCGTTTTTTTCTCTTCACTTCATATCTTCCTATCGATTTTTCAAATGTCAGATAAAATCTACGATAAAAGGGATAAAAAAGAAACAAATCTTTGGGCTTTTTTTACATTTGTTCCTTATTTTGCAAGGAACGTTCAAAAATTCAAGCAAAAGTGTGTCATTTCGACCAGTTTTTTATCGAATTTCATTCAAATTAAGTACCGAATGTTTGGCTTTTTCAGTGTTGACATTATTTTCGAAATTTTCGACCTAAATATATATTTGCACATGAAAAAGGGTCGATAAAAATGTTTTGAAAATTAATTCCATTTTGGAATTATAGAAATGACAAGATTTCGTTGTATTTTGTTTTGACGACGTGAGAAATTGTTTTTTCAAAGTTGATAATTGAGTCTGATAAGAGAAAAGATTTCTAGGAAAATAGAAAAACAAATGGTGTCGTTGAAGGACCGAAGAGAGACAGTGGGCGCGTGCTGTTAATCTTAAGTGAAAGTTACAGGACGCACGCGTTTCCCAGAGACCAGGCGCGTGCCTTTTCGTCTCCTTGATGGTCTTCGTCCATTACCAGGGAAATCTGAATTGCGGGAATATCGGTTGTTTGACCTTGTACGAAGTTCCACCATGAAGAAACCGAAAGAAACATCGTTGACGGAACGATGCTTAAATCCTGTACCGATTACACGAGGAAAAGGCGTGTCACGTGACTTGCTTTTCTCTCATGACCTTCGATCGCACGTTATGATTTACGATTCTCCTATGGAGCAAAACATTTTTATTATTCACTCATTTGCTTCTGTTACGATTTCTCTCTTACTCTGTTATTCTCGTATAACAAAAGCGAACTACATAAAGACGCTGGTTGGACCCTCGACTTGTCTTGGAAGAACGGTTGAAAAAAAAAAAAAAACTGGCTCCGGAACGTGCCTGATAAACCATTTATTAGGTAAACTATCTTTTTTTAAAGGAAACTTTTTATTTTCTGTTTGAAAAAAAAAACAAATCATTTTAAAAACAACAAACTTGAAATTTCCAATAAAATATTAATGGCTCAGATCTAATGAAAGTTTTTCCAAAAAAAACTGTAATTATTATTACATTTATTACCGAATGAATGTTTAAACAGTGGAAATTTGGTCCCACTGACTATTGAACTGAGTTATTATGATTTTTTATTATTTACTCTCGTTCTGAAAGCTGCCAAATGACAAAATCATGATTTGTAAAAGAATTGATACCCGACTGAATTGTAATGGCAACATGTGAATTTGTTGTATGTCTATTTGTCGTTTCGGGGTGTTTACTTCCGTTACGAATGTGAATGATGTGAAATTATTTGTATCCAAACAGAGGACAATGCCGTAAAATCATCGGGAGAGGAAAGTACGAAAAAAAAGTTACAGTGGGAAGAAAAAAAAAGGTGAATTCTCCCACGCCTTGTGTGTGCAGTCACAGGTGGGCGCGGACAACCTTGCAGCTTCCTGCGACGCGAAGAGTAATTGAGACGTCTTCTGGGCCACGCGAATGTAGAAGAAATCTTTTCGAATATTCTTCCTCCATTTTCAGAGGTTATGGAATTTTTGTAACTTTACACCACGACGAAAATCTATTGAAATAACACACATTGTCCCCACTCGTAATATAATGGCTGCTCAGTTGTGGGAGAAATTGTGCAAGATCTGTTCCTACAAAAATCCTATTCTTCCAAGGAAAACGTTTGAAATGTGTTCGCACGGAATATCTCTTTTGTCTTCCGGGACACTCAACTTGGAGCGTTAAAAAAAAAAGAAACAGTAGAGATGATGAAAATATACTGTCAATGGAATTAACGCGATGAAAAAAAAAGCTGCACCAGATTCTTCATGAGGACTTGAACGAAATAAAATCCGGCCAAAAACAACCGCATGGACATTTTTTCGAAAAATTCAAGTCCAAATTGTGCTGTTTTTACAGAACCGTTCAGAACCCAACGAAATTGATACAGAAATTTCAACTTCGACTTCCCGGACTAATGTCATCGAACAAATTTGACTTTCTTAGAAAAAAGAATAAGAAACGCCCAAAATTTATCTCCTATAGAGGAGTTACAATAAAAATAATATGAAAACGGGATCGAGGCATACGTGATGGAATTTTGGAGTACGAGAATGCCTTTGGGTTCCCAAACCTCGCGCTTCATTCATGAATCTCAAGAGGCTAAGGGATGGGGAGGCTAACCACCGCACCAAGTTCATGAATGGACCGAGGACCTCGACCGTAGCCGACGGGATGAACGCATGGTCCACACAATTCTGGGACACGCTGCACATCGCATGCTGTATATATCTATATACGGAGTGAGTGGACATAAATCAGGACTGAGAGCTGAGAAATTCAATGTGGAAGTCGAGATGAAGAAATCAAAGAGCGTAAAGAGCGTGGAAAGCTTTATGCAAACGGGCAAACAGTTATGGACCCGCCTTCCCGCATTGGCCAAAATGTCACAATGCCATTCTTTGTCTTCTTTTTTATATCCACACACATAAATATATGTCTATATACGAGTGTAGATCTTGAGCGTGCCACAGGAGCACGATCACACAGTAAAAAAAGAAAAAAAGAAGAAGAAGAAGAAGAAGACTACGTCGAAGAAGAGGGAAGAGGAGAAAAGATTGAGGTAAAAGAGCTGGAAAAAAAGATGAAAGAAAAATTGATGGGTTCAAGGGTGAAAAATAGACCAGGGAGGAAAGATTTAAAGGACAGAGATATTCGAGGATTTGACTCGATAGATTTTCCGGGTAAGGCATCATTGTGCATCATACCCAATGTCGTGGAAACCGGGATACGCGTTACTAGAGGGTAAACACAAGAAAACGATGGAAATATTTCCTATTATGAAATGAGAAATCAGGAAAAAAGAGAATAAAGAAGCGTCGAAAAATGAAAATAACGAAAAAATACGATCAAAACGTTAAATAAGCGACGGAGGAGGCGTTGAAGATCCAATGAATGTCTCTTGTGTGCATACAGTCTCCATACATGGGCCTCGAAAACCTTATTGTTAATGGGCACTCGAGTGATTCGGTCGACCAGAAACAGATAAATAGATTTTGTCAGTGTATCACATACTTTTTTTTGTTCCCGATGCAGTCAAATTTAAATGAGACATTTAAATTTCAGAAATTTAACAAAAAATGTTTTTTTTTCTTTTTTCCATTAAAAGCTTATTGTCATCTAGGACGCAGTGTCCCGAGATTAAAAAATGTAGTTTTTCCTTGGAAAATGTTGTACGTGTTTAAAAAAATCAATGAATATGTGAATAAAATTGAAGGAAAGGAAACTGAATTTCAAAAAACACCCAATACAGCTTGACTTTGCATAATTTTCTTATCGTGTAATGTTTTATAAATGAACGAAAATGTGAAAATTTATCCATTCGTTAATTCATAAGTCTGAACAATCCCATAAGGTTTTTTGTTGCTCTGCATTTGGAGCATTTACGTCGGTGCCGATAAATGCGGAATGTGTGATATATAACTTTGTATTACGATCTTGTCAACATCGTAAGGGAATCGTGAAGACGGCTCAATTTCTTCCTCGAACAAATGAGCAGGTCACGGAGGTTCGCCATTGTGTCCAACACCTGTGGTTTTGAAAGGAAAACTTCTGAGATGGAAGAAAGCAAAGGTTGCCTTCGTGCCATATCCCCACTCCTTGGTATATCTATCTTTTTGTAACACTTTGACCGAGACCATTCATGGGCGATTTTTTGGACATAGGGACATTGACAACTTGGTTAGTTATTGCGTCGACTACGCGAGAACAACTTTTTTTTCCGGGGACACCCTCGCATTTGGATTTTATAGTGGTGAAGGATATTTCTTTTTTATCCTGCTCTTAATACATATTCCCATGAGGGAGGAATCTCTTGGTATGGGAAAGGAAGTGACGACGAGGACAAGTGTGCAAAGATGCACAGCGTGAAGAAATGAAAAAAAGGAAATGGTCAAGCGAAAAATCTATTATCGTAACAATACACGCGTTTGAAGTGACCATGCAAACGCGTTCGAATAAATTCAATAGCGCGATGGTGGGCAAGCGACAAAACTTGGATCGTTACGTATTGGATCGATGAAAAACGACTTGATGCTCGTACGAATCGCAATGGACGACCCATTGACAGAGGGAATCGAAACAAATTATCCATGTTACAGGAACAAGACGAGAAATATTTGATTCTCTGAACAGGGAAAAAAAAACCTTTCGATTTTGGCCCCACCAGAATGTTCACTGTTCGGATCATTGTACTGACAAATTATTGTTTACATTGAGTCTACATTGTGGAGCATCGTTCGAGGAATATGCTCATCACTTTTTCACCCTCGGCTGCTATTCAGAATTCTCAGACGAGCTGGTATTATCAATTTTTTTATTTAGTTTTTTGAACTAGTCTCGAATCGTTGCTCACATCTGAAATAATTGATGGTAGTCACAAATTCATAGCCAACTTCCCGTCGTATCTTCAAACTCGCGACAATTTGTCTCGAAGTTGTAAAACAAGCTTGTTCGTTGATCGTTTATGTTAAGATTTTTTTTTCGAGGCGGTTGAACGATGAGTCTTCCGCTTTGTTTCGGCGTTTCATCGACCCACGCAATAGTTATTTCCGGTACGTAAGATTTAGGGCCCACCACGAGAATCCCACAATCCAGGCCGCGGTTCGAAAGAATTAACGATATGTATATTATAAATATAGATATGTGAAAAGAAAACAAAGAAGGAGCTGTGAGCTCTGCTGAGTTATTTCAGAACTACACTATTTTTAAAGTTAAATAAACAGTAGACCGGCCACGTTTGATTCAGGAGATTAATAGCCAGAAGAAACGATCGACAATCTCTACTTTTTTTTAGAAAGATCAAGAAATGAGGATGAAGAATAAGTTGGAAGACGATTAAATCCGGTATCTTCAGATTTGCAAGAATTTAAAAAGTCATGTTGAGTAGAAAGTTCGAAAAGAAGGAAAAACGATTAGCATGTAAGATTGTCCGTGTGTATTAACAGCTCTTGGCAACACGAGCTGAAACCTTGAGGTCTGACGTTTCTTTCGAACGATTTTACCGCAATAACCGACGAGTCCCCAAACGCAGGGCCATCGTTTAAAAATACAAATTCGAGGAACAATGCTTGTTAAGAGCGTTAACGTTCGCAACGGGGGAGATGGTCCACAGGGATTTGACGTATCGCAGCGAGGAGTCTTTTGGCTCGGACGGTCGAGAAGACACGAAACTGACCAAAAGATTCTTCCTCTGCAGCACTTTCGCTGCTCCCGTTGTACATCTTTTTCTCTTCTCTTTTTCCCCCTCATCTCGATGCTTTCATCTCTCATGAAGATTTTTCTGAGACTTGGAAAACGTCTCGCCTCATTATAGGTGCCAGTTGCTCCCCGCAGGCTGACCTCCAAAATCGCAGGGGGTCCTCTCCTCCTTCTTCTTCATCCTCATTTTTACTAAACGCGTACCAAACGACGGCCTACCATGTTTTCGTGCAGGAAGAGGCGACTTACTGACGCGCCAGTTGCTTCCGGAAAGGAACAAAAATCGAGAAGGAAATATGCTCGATGAATGCCCAATATGGTCTGGTTTACGTCTACATTCAAACACGATCTGGCATATTTGACGATCTTGTTTGTGTCTTTTTTTCCTTCGAGAGGATGTGGTCATGTACTATTCCGTCTCTAAGGAAAACTACTAAATCATAATATTAAAAAACAAAAAAATGAAAACTCGTTGAAAATTACTTCTGCAAATAGTTTTCATCATCTAATTTTAAACAAGTTCGCACTCCTTGAAACTGAAAATTAATATGAGCAAAAGATGCAGGGACTAATACATTTTTATCGGTTAATATAAATCTCGGATAATTATTAGACCAATTGTGTTGAAAAAATTTCATATTAATTGAATAATTTATAACATATCGAAACCCTCATTCGAGCTCCCTAAAAATCCTCTTATTCGGCAGCCTGGCCCACAAGAGGCTGTTTGCGGCCGTTTATGGAACCAACAGTACGCCCACCGTTTTACTTCCCTCAAATTCCTCCGAGATCCCTATACGTTTTATTATTTTCAAACTTTTTCGTTTCCCTGTTCCTTGACTATGCGCTTTTTCAACTTTTGTAGAGATTCTTGGGAATTTGCAATTTTCCAAAATCTTGTGCTGTGTTACATTTCGTTTAAACTCAATTATGTAATTGGACCCTGTTCAGTATGGAGTCAGGCAGTTGGATTGAGAAATGCGAAAATAAAGAAAAATCGTCAAACACTGCGTTTGCTCCACGCACTAGAGAAGAAAAGGAAATGTTTCTTTTCGATTTGCATCTAAAAAACTAAAACATTATCATGAAAAGTTGTCAATGCTGCCGAATTAAATTCAGGATATAAGCAAAAGAAAAGAAGCCACGATCCAAGGTGCGATTGACCTAAAAAAAAACACGAGTTCGCCTGGTCCTGTCATTGGAAGAAAAAAAGAGAAAAAAAAATCAGTGGCTAGAGTTAGAGATGAAAGAGGAAGAATCCATGGTATTAAACGTGAGGAAAGACGATGACGAGACCTGGAGGTCACGCGCGTCTCTTTGGTTTCGAAAGTTTTCCCACTTTTGTACAACAGTGCATAGATTCGTTCCGGCTTTAATACGTTTATGGTCGGGGCTCGGTAGGATCGGTAGAAATAAGCGCTGCGAGCATCACAGTTCGAATAAGTCGTAAGGAATATAATGAAGAAGAGAGAAGTGTTTGTTGCCAAAGGGCGTTCGTGCGCGTCACGCTTCCATTTGGAGCCTCGCTTTTAGGTCCTCGTGTCCATCGTGACGTGCTAAGAACACCTAAAGACTGTGTTTTGTTACGACTTTTTTCCCTTCCAATTGCCTTTCATCCCTCAACATCTAGAGGGCGTGAAGTGACGATTTGATCATGAAATTCACTCGATGCTAATATTGGCCCTTTCGATTAATAATTATCGTCAGTCTCTCCATTGTATTCGATGAAACTGTACCCGAAATTCCATTTGTTATATGAAAATATGTGAACATATCATTTTCAGGCAATTTAGAATGCAAACTTGAAGATTCTCCCATGTCCAGGTAACGATAGATTCGCGAAATAATAATTTAGCGATTTCAATCATTTGTTTCACCAATAAACGCACATTCCGATAAAACTTCACTTATCCTTCGTTTGAACAGTGCATCAAACTTGGTTTAAAACAAATGGGAAAATTAAACGATCATTTGACCAGCAGCCAGTACGGTCGTTATTTTAACACGAAAAGATATGAAATTCATACATCGGCTCGATAGCTGCTCAATTTGCGTAGACTATATCAACATGTTATCCACGCTTTGTTGTATATATACAAGGTCCCGGATTTGGGCTATCCCAGAGGAGGGCTTTTGGGGATCATGCAGTAGAATCATTCGACAGGAATCGACACTAAAACGCGTGAGGGTTGAAGAAGTAAGGGTAGAGATCGGTGGAATACGTTGAAAACGATTCGGTCGGATTTTGCTTGTACACGAGGAAGGGGTTCGAAAGAGTGCTGGATTTTTCTCAAGACCATACGCCATCCCTGGATTTTTTTTTTCTTTTTTTTTAAGAAAGATAGGCAAAGCGGTAGAAGGTCGACGGTTGGCTTGGCTGGCGCGTATAACCACGGATTCAGCTTCGTTCTTTATGGGCAATCTATGGTGATGGAGATGATAGGCAAGGAGATATACGTAAAGTTGATTCTGTCGGATCTTCCACCGATCGGATATTGTGAATAAGGAGTGGGGGCCAAAAAGACCAAGCGGCGAAGATAGAAGAAGCTGCAAGTGAAAAAGATAGAAAATGCGAAAGAATAAAAGAGGCAACCTTACTCCAGATTTTTTCCCCACCAATAGTTTAACTTACGGCCGGATTTACTGCGAGAGATAGGGGAGAGAGTGAGATAAGGAAAGAAAAGTACTATAAAATAGGACGGAGAAAGGGAGAACAACTCGGGAGCGTCGCTTGATAGACTCCTCGCGACACCTACCCTTGCGATCAGGGATTCTCAATTTTTTTCCAACCTCACGAAGTATCTTGTTTCATTTTGTTTTCATTTTCCCTATTTCATACATGTGGCAAAAGTAAATATAACAGTTAACTTCACTTCCCAAATATCAGGGTAAAGTCTTCTGGAAATTTGGATTCCGCTGTAATTGAAAACCATGTGTGATGACAACTTGAATGATAGGGTTTCGAAATTGGAAAGAGGTTCAAAAAAATAGAAAACAGCTTCCCAGATCTTTAATTTCCATTCACCCTCCTGACTAGTTCGAAGTATAACGATCATCTCGAGCAAAGTGTAGAAGAATCATGAAAAAAAGGAGTGTCGATGTAAAAGCTACAGAAGAAAGAACGACAGATCCAGGAATTACTGACAGACAGCAGGAAAGCAATGCGCAGGGAAAAAGGACGCACAGGAGTGATAGAAAATAAAAAGGGGTTAGAACGATTGCATCTTGCTAAAACACAAACGCAGAACCCTTGAGCAAAGTAACGTTGGATCAGATGGCATTTTGTTTTAAATATATGGATTGACGGCTGCGCGGGCCTGAGGGCGAGTGTCGGTTTACGCTGCCACCACTTCCTTTCTCTGTCTCTCTTTCAGCGAACGGATTTGAAGCAAAGTGTAGGGGGATGAGGAAGGGGTAAAAGTCTACGTAGTTATCTTGGTGCTAGCGGCGATGCCCCTTGCCCCTGTGGAAAAGCATCATAGGTGGGGAAGTGGTGGTGTGAAAGGAAGGAGTGGATGAGAAGCGAGCTGATACAATACCCCATATCCCGAGCGAAAACCCAACCACCACGGCCGCCAACCAACCCTCAATGCTCTCATCCCCTCCCCCGCCTCTATTTTTTATATATATAACACATGTATATACATATATACATTGTGCAACGCGTTTTCTACGTTCTCTCGAGTAAAGCGAGAAGCGCTCTCCCTGGCCTTTCAGAAGCCAATAGCCACCACCACCATCATCTCCTTCAGTCTGGTGGTGGATCGGGTTGGCCTCCACGTGAGCAATGAAACGAACGATGGAACGAAGGATAAAGAGACGGCCAAGCTCTTTCCTCTGTAGTTTTTCTGTCATGCTCCAGGCTGCTTCTTTTTTTTTCTTTGTTTTATCTACGGTAACGCCTATGGGTTACTCCACCTCGATTCAGGTTCCACGAAAAAACAAATCAAAGGGCTGAGTTTGGAAAAAGCTGAAGCACACTCATTGTTTCTTCCCGGCTCTCTGTGCCGGTTCTTTTAATTGTGAACTTTATTCCATGAATTTCTGGCGAATTTCGTTTTTAATAAAGTTCTGCTATTAGTAACGTTACGCTTTTTAATTTTTTTTTTTAATTTTTCACGTATCTGTTCTAAAAAAAATAGTAATTCCGTCGTTATTCCATTGATAAC